>BHFT01070070.1:0-20386 GCA_004320025.1 Laticauda laticaudata
TTTTCACCACTTTTTGGAGCAGATGACAATGGATGGAGCCACCCCTGAAATTTTGCTTGTCCGCTGTGTCCTTTATGCATACATTTTGCGTCCGTCAGGCAGTGGGACTGGGCCTTTAGATTGTTTTGGATGGCTTGATTAGTTTGTGTGCTAAGCTGATTCTATGTGGTTATAATAGTCTGTTGGTGGTTTCTAATATGTTTTTGATGTGTGAGAGTGTTCTCCTTTTTAAGGCTTGTATTGATTGGGCTATATTGGGTTGAATAGTCAGGCACTTTTTAATGAAGTTGTGTGGATATCCATTTTGTTGGAAGATATATAGATACCATGTTTCCTTTTCTGCTGTTCATTTGCTGCAATGTGTTTGTGCTCATCTAAATAGAGTTTTTAGTTTCTCTTGTGGAAAGTTGGGTTATTGCTTTGGTAGTGGACCACTTGATTGGTGTGGGTAGCTTTTTTGGTACACTTCTTTTTCTGTTTGCCATTCTAATATCTGCTGATCAGGATGTCTAGGGAGGGTAGTGATTTGCTATCTTCTTCCCTGGTAAATTAGATGCAGATTATTTTAATCAGAAGGAAACCACTGTATAACTGTAGCCCTCAAACTACTAACCTATATTTAGGGGCAGGTCTGAGAAAGTAGAAGCCAGAGTATGAATCTCCATGTTCAATTTCTAGCTTGATGATAAGATTATCTTCTTCCCATTGGGCCTAGTTCCTCCATTAGTATAGGTTGGAAATATTGACCTTTATGGCAGCAATCACTACAAGTAACGTCATTTTTTCTTCCCTCATACCTGCATAAAAACAAGAATATTTCTTGACAGATGCAGAGCACCAGACAGATCTATCCACCAGGTTTCTAAATCACCTCATTGCTGATAGCCTTAGGTACACAGTAGGATCTATTATGTATGTTCCACAGTCCGAAGTTCCCAATTATGGGCAGGCCTTTCACTGCATTTTACACTATGTTCTCTGTTACTGTGCTAGATGGAGGATGGAGGACAATTTCCTTTTCAGTATAATTCTGCTTTTCTATTGCCATTTGAGTTGAAATAATAATTACACTGCTGATTTTATAGAAACATTTGTAATACTTTTATTTTTCATGATTTTCAAATAGCATTGCTATTTGAGTATAATTACCTCTTAATACATTGCTAAGTTTCATGCAGCAGCACTCAAAATTCACTGAGAACTGATCAGAACTTATCAGCCCATATAGTTTACATCTGCACTGTTAACCTTTAATTATTTAGCATTACAGTTTTTATCAATAAACCTTACTTTTTAATGTTTTAAAACAGTGGTTCCCAAACTTTTTCAGTCCACTGCCCCCTTGGTGCTACAAATTCATCCTCAGTGCCCCCCAACCAGGGGTGGAATTCAAATTTCTGTGGGTGTGGCCTAATTTGAGGGTATGGCTTGCTGGTCACATGACTGGGTGGGCGTGGATTGCTGGTCATGTGACCGGGTAGATTTGGTGGTCATGTGACTGGGTGGGCATGGCCAGGTGACTGGCAAACAAGTGGTCCTCACTTAATGGACCTTTGTTGATTCTTGTTGATTTGTTTTATTTGCATCTCTTTATTTTATGTTGCTGAATTGCATTGATATGTGTGTCCTTTCTTGTGGACAACCCAGAAGATTTTGTGATTGTTTGCAGCAAAAATTACTGACCTCTGGCTTTGCTCTACTTTTTAAAAAAGCCGTCCCTGCTGTGTTCTCGGTGCCGGCCCCACAGGTCCATCCCATTGAGCCCACTGCACTTGAGGGACCTGCCCAAGCAAGTCAATGGGGTGAGCCTGAGAGAGGGAAAGAAAGAGGTAGAGAGAGAGAGAAGGAAGAAAAGAAAGAGAAAAGGGAAAGAAAGAAAAAGGAACAAAGAAAGAGGGTGGATGGAAGGAAGGGACAGAAAGAAAAAGAAATAAAGAGGGAGGGAGGGAGGAGAAAGATAATGAGATAACTATTCTAGTCCAATCACCTGCTCCAGCAGGGTTAGAAGGGACTATTTGTGTGTGTGTATTTTCCTTGTAATTTACCAGTACATTTGGTTTTGCCTTCTTCAAAATCGGCACTGTAATACATTGGGGAAAAGTAATTTTTAGGGTGGAGATCTGGTCCAATGGATCCTGCTTAAAGCCTCAACAAAATGTGAGAACTTCCTGATAGTCTTGACTATGTTTCGTCCACAAAACCTTTCATAGAAGCCAAAGATGTTTCAATGTTCTGGCAAAGATGTTTCAATGTGGAAAAGGGCTTCAGTCTCAATACGGCCTCATTTCAATCTGATGCAACAGTTCTCTCTCACACTCTCTCTCTCACTCCTACCCTCCCTCCCAGACTGGCTTTGCTCTACTTTCCCAATGTGCCTGTGGGGCTGGTGCTTCAAACATGGATGGATGGATATATATATATATAGAAAGAGAGAGAGAGAGAGAGAGAGAGAGAGAGAGAGAGAGAGAGAGACTGTGTTTCTCATATAATAAGGCCAGGTCTTTTTTTTTTTTTGAGCCCCAAAAAAACGACTAGGATGTTTTTTCAGGGGCAAATTAATTCTTTGCCCCCTGTGCATCCTCGCCTAGGGTGCCCCGCAGGCAGCTACGCCTCACCACCAGCCACTCCTAGCAGCTAATCATGGCGGAGCATGGAGATATCCCCAAGCACTTTTGCTGCAGACACGGGTCAGCGGGCGGGCAGCGGGGATGTCTGCTGGCAGCATTCCAACTGCTTCTCAGGCCTCCATAGCTTTCATGGTACCCACAGTATTGGCGCCTCCTTCGTCAGCACCGTCTCCAACAACAGCATCTGAGTCACTCCTGCTTTTCCCCCTTCCCCGTAACAACAGAAAAAAAAAACATTTTGAGGTACCTGGCATACATTTTATCGCCTGTGGTATGATTGTAAACTCACAATCTTATTCTTTTAAGATTTTCCATGCCAGAAAATGATCAAAATAAATTATTTTATAAATGACACTTTGTATATATATTTGTTCTCTCCACAAAGTTCATAAGTCTTCATATATTATAAAATGAGCATTATCTGATATTAAATTTTGTGAATGTCCACTTTATAAGGATGACATACTAAACCATAATATTAAGTTACCTCACATCGGAAATATGATCTACTCCAAAAGTAAGTCCTAGCTTGATTTTTACATGTGCCCAATATAAGCCCTATCCCAAAAATAAGCCCTAATCAAGACTCTGCCTATTCTAGGGTACACAGCTAAAAATTAAGCTAGGGTGGGAAGGAATGCCCTACTATTTACCTTTGGACAGTTGCAGCCAGGCCTCACACATCCCAACATCTGCCTTGCCAGGCCATTTTATTCTGCAGCCAGCAAGGCTTTCTTGAAGGCCTCTGTAGCTGATAACAGAGCTCTGGATCAATCCTACAGGAAAGCCTTGCAGCCCTTGCTGGCCACAGAAGAAGTTCCTGAAGGCCTCTGACAACGAGAAGGAGACCGGGGGCGATGCACACAAGTGAGGTGAATCAGTGGACAACATTTACCCCCCAAAATAAGACCTGGTGCCCTTTTTGGTGGCAAAAAATATAATACAGTGACTTATTTTCAGGGGAAATGTTGGGAGGGAAAAGGAAAGAAAAATAAAGATGAGCTTTTGTACTTTGGAACTCCTACTTAGATGATAAGGTGAAAGATTTGACAAAATCAGCAAATACAGGAAATAATACATGAAAAGCAATGTGAGATGGAATGAGCAGATCATGTATGCAAAGTACAAACAGTTGTCTTAGCAAACAATGCTTAACAGAAAACATAGAATTGTAATATGTAATATGACATGAAAGTCACAGGGAGAAAGGAAGTTTTCTTTCACAGTGTATTTGCTAAAGTTACCTCTGTGTCAGTTAGAACTCCCAAGGTAACCAGCGTTTATTGATTGTCTTTGGCCATAAGACCATGAATAAACATACTCACACATACCCACAAGTATTTTATTCACATGGCATTTTAATGAAAATAATGCAGTTTTATGTATTTTAAAATAAAGGTCTAATTTATCAATAATATATTTTAGATAATAAGTTATTACATACTACTTCCAGTTTTTATTTTCATACATCAAAACTTGCATTCATGATTGACATAAGGCAGCTAATAAAACCAACTAACAGTTGCTATGACAACAATGATGTGCTCTATCACTCCAGAAGAATAAAATAATTGAACATGTAATCTACTCTAACCAAATGGCATTTTCCCTTTCATATGAAGAACTAATCACAGGAAAATCCATCTTGTTCCTGTTGTAATTTTCTTTCATAAAACAAAGCCTAGAAATGATACCAAAAAAAAGTTTTTTCAGTTGTCAATCTAAAAAGCAATAAACATAGAAATCGAGTATAGTGCAACAGCCTTGATTTAAATCTTTGAATCTAAGGCCCTCCATAATAGCCCTATTTTTAATAATTTCCAGAAGGTCAATAATGAGGATACCTTGACAGAATATGTTCCTGTTCCATAATATGGAGACTGCAGTAACAACAACAACAAAAAACATTGCATGCAATTCCCACCCCAGCTTCTTCTAGCCTACCTCAGTGACCATAAGAGTATTTTGAGTATGGTCAGAAACATAGAAATATAGAAAAACGATAGGAAAAGACCTAGTCTTTATAATTTATTTAAAGAAATAAATTAAAAAGAAAACAATCATCAGATTTGATGGATCACTTTTTGTTGTTTTCTTTTTAATTTATTTCTTTTTTATTATTTTTTTTTACTTATTTTTAATTTACTTATTTTTTGTTGAATGATGGACATATATTTATCCCAAACATTTAAACTCAGTTACTAATGAAAGTCTCAGGTCTTCAGTTCACATCCCAAAGTTATATGCCACCCAGTCAAAGTCAGGGCTCGTGAACATAGTAGGGCCATGAAGTCATGGCGCCAGCTTTGATAAAAACCTTCAGTGGATGTTGCTTAAGGGCAGCTCTACAATGGGACTTGGGATGAGTACTGTTAAAAAATTTGCACCCTTTGGTGCATTTTTTTGCTGTTGTCATTAAGGTGCTCCTGGCAGCCTGGAAGAGATTTGGGTGTTATCTTGTTTGGTATGTATGTTTCTTATGTTGTGCTTTTAGCTCTGTTTGTTTGAGCTAATAATAAAGCTTAAAATTCCTTTATTTACTGGGAGAGCTCATTATCTCTGGATCAAAAAAAAAATCAATTGCCTAGGCATCAGATCATTACCTTAATACTTGGCAAAACAATATCCTTGTGCATTTTTTTTTCAAATAGAAGGCTGTATACAGAATGCTTTCCGCCCAAATAATTTTCTCCAGCTCTAATATAGTACACAACCTAGCTTTATAATTACTAATCTCAACAGTTTCCTTAATTTTCTTATGAGTAATTTAAGGGTAATAATAGAATTCTCAAGCCAAAAATATCTATATGCTGGGATATGCAAAAATAGTTGCCAGTGCTATGTGTAACAATATGCAGCATTGGTTGAATTGGAATATATTGTTCTGAAGTATCGGTACTGTTTCATTTCAGTCCATATTGTTCCAAACTTCCTCTTCTTCTTCTTGTGCCATATCCATCATTGGACATTGGTGACCATGTTGGCTATCCTTCCTCTGGGCCAGCCATTTATGATGTAGGGTAGTATCCAGAAGAAAATGCTGTAAAAGAGTTTGATATGCTCTGAGAGTGATCAGTCTTGAAACATGAATGAAACATGTAACAAACCAGTCCACTTCCAGTTTGGAAAATTTACTTCCAGAAACTGCTGAATGACATGATCTAAAGAGTTTTGGTATGGTATGCACAATAACATTTGAAGTTATCCTCAGACTACAAGTCCTCAAGTTACAACAGTTCCAATAGTGACCGTTCAAAGTAACCAAAGCACTACAAAAAGTGACTTATGACGATTTTTCATAGTTACCACCTTTGTAGCATCCCCATGATCACGTGATCAAAATTCAGACGCTTAGCACTGGTTTATATTTATGACCATTGTTGTGTACCAAGGTTATATGATCACCTTTTACAAACAAAGTCAAAGGGGAAGCCAGATTCACTTAACAATTGGATTGCAGTGATTCACTTAACAGCTGTGATAAGAAAGATTGTAAGATGGGGCAAAACTCATCTAACAAATGTTTCATTTAACAACAGAATTTTTGGGCTTGATTGTAGTCATAAGTTGAGGACTTCCTATAACTGAGTGGTATACAGGTAAAATATTAAAACATAAAAACTGTACCTAGAATTTAGATAGGAGGCAAATGCAGTTAAAATTTATCTTTAAATGTTAATTAACAGGCTGGGATCATATGATTGTTCTTTACAGCTGCTTAATGATTCTGGGAAAAGATGCAGCTAGTTTAAAGAATTCCAGATAATTGCTATGTTTCTGCCTAATGTGCTCTGAAGCACCATTTTGGAACTGAATCTGAAGACTGCACAATCCTAACTGAACCAAAAGGAAAGGTTCATGCTAATATATTCTTCATAATGTATTCTTCATTTATTCTACATGGGAAAACTACATTTTGATGTTGAAATAAATATTTCTATATTAAAAAAAGATGAAGCTCCAAAATATGATTGCCCTACTCCACATCCTGCTGAACCTGAAAAAAGGATCTCCTATGGAAGGTCCAAGTTATTGCAGATATTTATAAGAAGAGTCATGTATATCTAGACTAAAACCTGACTAATATGGAACCCCATTTTGCATAAGCAGACTTTAAAATGTTCTCCACAGCAGTGAACTATTCAAGTTACTGAAATTCAAACTTGTAATTAAATGAGATCCCCTGAATATATCATCATAAAAGATATAGATATCTTTTGTGTGCTGGAAACGTTAGCAATGAGTTTGGCAGGATGATAAGGAGTTGCTTCGCTTGAATTCTTATTATGATACTTATTTGAAAGGCAGATCTTCTTAACAGAGATCTTAATTACCAAGAGTTTCCTGAGTGGTTAGTTTAACTTCTGATGAAAGTTCAAAGCAAGAAAGCTTTTGCCTGAGCCTGGTTAATTTTAGTCCTGGTTGATTTGATCTTGAATATGTTACTGGTAACATTTGTTTTAATATCCACTTTCTTTTTTTAATGATTTCTTTATTTGGTG
This sequence comes from Laticauda laticaudata, assembly GCA_004320025.1. Lineage (NCBI taxonomy): Eukaryota > Metazoa > Chordata > Lepidosauria > Squamata > Elapidae > Laticauda > Laticauda laticaudata. The sequence goes on from BHFT01070070.1 coordinate 7,130, forward strand.
GGGAAAGTCCTGAGCTTCATGGTTTTCTGCATAGTTTTGCTCTATGTAAACATTTTTTGGTTTTGGTTCTGGACAACATAATGGTATTCCATAGTTTATTCCATTAGGATAGTTTTCTAAAATGAAAGACTACATGGATACGTATCCATCCTAATAGAAGAATAAAAAACAAAATCATGTAAAAAAAAACAATTTATTCTTGTTTATGAAACAAGGAGTCTAAAATCATCATTTTTAAAGGCATGATGTCCTAAAGTTTTTCTGGATAAATTATTTTCAGTTTTTAAAATTACTTTTACCTTAGACCACTGAACATGAGAAATAAATATTTGTCCATATTTATATATTTTCTTCTTTATTTTAATATCCATAGTATGATTTATTAAATACTGAAAAGGCAAAAAATAGATGAGTTATTGATGGAGTTCTATAAATAAAATTTATTTCTAACTGTCTATATTTAGTTTTATGTAGCATTACTTTTAAGTATTGAGATATTTGGCAGTGTTATCAAGTTCTAATTATAAACTGTTAACTGATTGTTAGGAAAGCAATCAGTTAATTCATGTAATTATGTTACCATGAAAAGATAAGTTTCAAGCTGGCTGGTTTCTCTGAAGGAAAATATTTGAGATAAGATGGTTCATAAAGCATAAAGCCTTTCTAAAGCAGTATAGGTATTCCTCATTTAGTGGGACAACACTATCATTAAGTAAAATAGTCATTAAGTGGAACCATCATTGTGCTTATGATCTTATTTCAGCTTTCTTTACAGAAAATATTTCTTTACCAGCAAAGATTGTAAATTTAAGGATTGATTGTAAAGTTACTTTTTCACTATCGCTTTAACTGTTAACAGTTACTAAGCAAGAACTACCTATGCTAATACGGTAGTTAAGATTAAAACAGTTCTTCCAATGTTTTACATTTTCCTCATTTTTTTATAAACTAAATGCAAAACACAAATAAAAAGAAGAAAATGATAAATGAAGAAAATTAATAGAATTTCAAAAAGTAACAAAACATGAAATGTATATAGTCATATATATGCATATATATGCACACATAGACATATGTAAAATTATATAATAAACATTTCAATGAACTGAAGCAAACATTCATTATCCACAGCTAGTTATATTGATAAGTTATACAATTATAAATTGCTGATAACATTAATTCTACAGAGAACCATATAGTTGGAGAAACATATTTGCCTTTCAAATGCTAAACAAGTCTTTTAGCTGTAACCAAAGTATAGAAATTCCATGTTCTTTCTCCAGATGTCAGTTCCCATGAGATAGCAATAAACTTGAAATGAATATGAACTTTTGAAAATATTGAATCTCAAAGCTGAATTAATAAATGAATAATTGTTGGGTATTTCAGAAATGACATTATTGCATTTGCATAAGAAAATTGAGTAAATGGTTATGTCATTGGAGATGCAGTGAAATTAATGTTTTGATGTGTTATATATGAAGTGTGTCTCAGTGTGAGTATTATTAAAAGGAAAATAAAATGACAATATGAATTTAAATTTCCATAAAAACCCATAAAAATTGAATGCCATATGAACTATAAGAATTTTATTCAGGCTTACATGCTGTAATTGATTTGTCGCATTAGCACTTTTAGCATTAGATTTTCAGGTCTGTTCTGTGAGGTACTGGAAAATTGCTAGAATAAGTATAGAAAAGCGTTTTTATAAAATATTTTAGTTAAATTCATTCATTCACTGAATCTAGACAAGAGACTCAAGAGTAATTTATTATATATCCCAATGAAATGCATTGGGAAATGCATATGATTAGGTCACTAGATTCTTTGGATCTAATAAATGAGATTCACAAGAGATAAATTATTCCTTCTCCTTCATCTAGGAAGTGAATCAGATATTATTGGTGTAGTTCAATGGTCCTCAATCTTTCCATTTTGGTGGCACAGCACAGAAGGGGGCTTGTGAGTGGTAGGGGCACATGCACTGCATTTGTGTGAACCATGTGTGTAACTTCCACTCACACAAATGGAGCTTTGTGGGCATGTATACGGTTCTTGTGCTCACACACAAAAGTCTACTGGCAGGCACTGACACTTGTGTGTGAAGTTCCACTTATGTGAGAGTAAGCACTCTATGCTCACACAAATGGAGCTTTGCATGTGAGCACAAGTGGTCTCTGCTCATGCAAGTGGAGCTTTGCACACTTTCCCATTTTCCCATGGCTCGGTTTTTGGCTTGGGTAATGGGGACCCATGGTATACTTCAATATGGATGAAATTTTGAATAGGAAAAAATAGATTTGAGATAAAATAGGAATTTTGGTAATGTCTAGGAACATTACATATTGGTACCAAAACTGAAGATCCTTTCCTTATAGATTCTGTTACTAAATGTGACACCATAATATTACAAGAAATCTACAGGGTGATCTAGAATTGAATGAGTTTACAATGTATTAACTCAAATATAAAGGAGGTAAATTCAACATTTTCATTTTGGAGCCCTAAGCATTTAATATAACTTATTTCTAATGACAAAACTGATGTGGCTAAAATCTTGAAAATTGCATAATTATTTAACAAATACATATTTTCCTTAAGTGCCTATAAAACCATACAAGAGAGATTTGGCATAAAAGTAAATCACACATTGTAAAATATAATTATTTGATTTCTCAAGGTGGCTCATGTTTTGTCAAGTGACTTAACTGCTTGAATGAACTCTAAATGATGTACTATCTCTTCAGGAGAAGGAAGGATTCACTGGAGAAGAGCCTAATGTGGGAACAATTGTGGGCAAAAGAAAAAGGGGACAATAGAGAATGAGGTGGCTGGATGGAGTCACTGAAGCAGTCTGTGTGAGCTTAAATGGACTTCAGGGATGGTCAAGGACAGGAAAGCCTGGAGGAACATTGTCCAGGGCGTGGTGATGAGTCAGAAACAACTTCGCGACTAACAACAACAACAACAACAATCTCTTCAGTTTCCAATAAAGGTGTAGATGATGATTGATAGTTTGGACCTAGTAACCTTCAATGGGGAATACTTCGATAGAATCCTAGAGGGAGAAGTGTGTGTGTGTGTGTGTGTATGTATGTACATATGTATAACATATAAATGTTATATATCATAGTGTTCTTTTTAGAGATGCTAAGCAGGATTGCCCATTTTAGTCACTATATCCCCTTGAATAAACAATTAATAATGGATGAAATGAGTACACATGGGGAAAATCAGAATCTTCCTCCAAAGCCTGGTTGATCAAATTAGAGAGTGATCTTTGTATCTGCTCTAGAGTATATCTGAGGTGCTTAATTTGGATATCTCTATTCCTCAAGTAATTCTCAGTTTTAAACAGTACACTCTGAAATTGCATATGAAAATTCTTCCCATATTCTTCCCATAAGAAAAATACTACGTGTTATTCTAAATAACAAGGTATAATATTACATTTTACTCCTATTTTTGCTAAAAGAATCCTGAACATATAATTAAATTAATTGAATTATATTATTAAGAATATCTAGAGCATAGCTGGTTTTCTTTCCTGATTCATCTTAATTAATGGAGTAATTAAAAAACATAAGAAAACTTCTGACCACATTTAATTCAGACAAATCTAAAAAAAATATCATTTTTGGCACACTATACCTAGTCAGCCTCAGAACCTGGCATTTACATTTAATACAGCTTTGAAAAGTGTTAGTCTTAGATGAATGGTAGAATTTGTTGATCAGGTTGATTAAGATAAATTATTTAATGCACAATTGAATTGGAAGATGTCAGTGTCAACAATTATTTCACTTACCCTGTAGACTGAAGAAATTCTATCACAGTCTGCATTTAAAACAGTATCTGATCTTCTTGATTTTTGTTTACTTATTTAATTGAAAATTTCAGGCTAACGTGTGTGGAGGGAGATTGGATTTGTTCAGCAAGATAATATTTTAGTGGAATATTTGGCTTTAGTACAGTAAAGTTGATAGTGGACCAGTGCCCTCTATGATTTCTAGACAACTTCTATTGGAGCAATTTATACTTCTATTGGTGATTCTATATGTAGTTTCAAAGGACCTACACTGGCTATTGAAAAGTTAGAAATTCCATAAACAGAAATCATTGCTGTTGATCAAGATATTATGCGATAATTTTTCAACGCAGATTAGATTAACAGTATGCATTGATTTTCTGGTAAGAATTCAAACTCACAAAGTTCAAAAACCTGTATTTTATTTCATTTTTGTTTCACGCCTACATGTAGTTAAGCTAAAATACGTACCGTAATTAGAAAAGAATCCCATTCTTATAAATTAGATGCTAAAACTATAGCTAAGCTTTTATATATAAATATTGTGGCTTTTAAAAAAATAACTTCAGTGGATCTAAGGAGGCATTGAGCCTTTTTTAGATGATTGAAAGTTGAAGAGTAAATTATCAAACTCAAAGTTATATCACTAAGAAACTCCAAGCCAACAGTAATAGTTGCACAGTAATAAATGGCTATGTATGTATGTATGGCAGAGATTCTTTAAATTCTCTCATTTATTCATTAAACATGAAACTCAGTCAACTGAACATTCAAAAATACATCACAGATACCAATGACTGTTGCTAATAGTTGATATGGGTTGCTGCCAGCAGACTAGGTATCAACCAAGTACCTTCATCATCATCACCGTCATTGTTGTTGTTGTTGTTGTTATTTTATTAAGTAGTGCAAGTTTGGAAGAGGTGGCCCATAGACTTGACCCATAGAATTGCCAAGAGTTGAACAGGACTGAATGGATAACATCACCACCATAGTTTATTAAATGTTTGACTCATGAATTAGTTTCTGATTTTTTACATGATGTTGTATCATTGGTCGATTGGATTATTAGACAAATTGATTTCCACATCAGGGACATCTTTTTATGTAATATAATATTTTTGTCAAATAATGGGACTTTGGCACACCAGAAGAAAATCCAGAAAAGAAGGAACTGAAAAAGTTGAAATAAATAATTTACCTTACAGAATAAAATTTAACATAAGATAAAATAACAGTCTTCAAATATTTAAAAACTACCATACAGAAGATTAGTTGTTCCAGAAAGCAGGGCTTCAGGTTTCATTTAAAATAAATAATAATTAATATTTAAATATTAAGATAAATCACTGCTCTTCAGCAGAGGGCTCTGGGAGAATCTGGGCATGTTTCTGTTGGATATACTGAAACAGAAGTTATTGTTGTTAACCACGGCAGCTGGACAATAATATGAAGCTGGGAAGGCTTCTCAAAAAAAGGAATCTGTGAGGGGCACTGTGACTGTGCTCCGAGGAAGATAAGAGTAAGATTACAGGATTCCTCCATTATGAAAGCAGAAGATGCTTGAATTCTCTCCCATCCATAATCTGGAAGTCTTGCACTCAGAATTCATTTTCCTTTTCTGAATGAGCGTTGCAAATTCCAAGCTACCCTTTCTCCTGCCCCATAGTTTTTCCAATAGTTTTGATCACCTCCCTGCCTAATAAACTAAAAAAAAAATGATCCCCATCTTCTCTGTGGAACATAAAGGCAAGACAAAGAACAATAAATAAAAACATTACACTTCTGGTTCCCATTCAAATATCAGCCAGAGTTCCATGTCTGAGTTGAAAGAAAAACCACTCTCTCATTGTTAGCATTGACTCATCACCAAGATGTGGAAGTGAACTGGAGATTAGAAATGTTGCTTCAGGTTAATGTGCTTCATATCTTTCACAAGTTAGTTCCTCCACTTACCCTGCTTGTTAAATTTTATAAACTTTTTAGATAATACCATTTTGTACTGCCATTCTTCATTTGTACAAAGAGGTTTAAAAGGTATCCTTTTTGCCCTTGTAGTTTTATCTATAATTTGAGGATATTAAGAATGCCATAGGGACATTAGCCTATACAGATCAGGTTTGCATTCAACAAGTTGTAATTACATATAGACTTTGATTTATGACCACAATTGAGCCCAAAATTTCCATTTGTAAGCAAGACTGTTTTGCCCCATTTCCCTATTAAGAATGGCATATTAAGGATTTTTATATGGCTTTAAAATGGTATGGGTTTTTGTTATCTTTTTTGTTTCTTTTCAGTCTTTCTATAACAAACACACAACATTTTGCTTCAGGATCTCTACAGAACTTTTATGCAATGTTATAGAACTTTTGCTATATTCGCTGAGAGGAACTTGATGTAAAATTATTTGTAATCCGATTATGGGAGAAAATTCCAGTTCTGTTCCTCTCTACATATATTTATGAAAAATAAAACTTAGGCAGTTATGCACAGTCAGCATCAGAACAGGGTATGACCATTGACAAATAGCTTGCCATTCCACACTCTTAGTATTATATTTGTTTTATTACACTATCCCAGTGGATTTTTTTTAAATAAGTAACAAAGTTGAGTAGGGAACAAAGTTTCAAAACTACCAGTTTATATGAGTAGATAAGATTTATGAGTTTCTAATCCCAATAGGTCTTCTCCAGTTAAAATTTATGACTTATTTATTTGTAATTTAACAGACAAATCAAACACAGCCCTAAATTACTCCCTTGTAGTATGAAGTGATTCCATTGCCTGGTTCTGATCTTTTTAAATTCCCCAGTCTAGGTTACAACCCTAGAATGAATGAATGAATGAATGAATGAATGAATGAATGAATGAATGAATTTATTTATTTATTTATTTATTTATTTATTTATTTATTTATTTATTTATTTATTTATTTAAGATGAACTAATGTTGGGCAGATGCTGCCATCTGCTGTGACATTTTTCATTTAGATGTCACTCTATCCCATTTATTGAGGCCCAGTGTTCTGCTTTTTGTATACACAACAAATGTATGTATAGGATTCTATGTCTGAGAAACTCATGGCAAAATTTCCCATTACTCTTTTACAAAGTTAACCGACCAGTAAAAAAGCTGACTGTATTTTCACCAAAGCTGTTACTAGCGTGAAAAAGTTAAATCTGAGCAAATTATATAGTTCTTGGTTGTTCATTTTTCTTCATGTCTTATAAGAGGCTTACAAAAGATCTTTTTTCCTTTCAAAATAAAATAATGTGTAATGATTTACAAGTTTTTTAAGCTGTCCTAAACAACCACTTAATGACCAAGAGTCTAGATGGACATAAAATGTTGCGACTCCAGTGGATAATTGAAGGGTAAAAAGAACATTAGAAGAACATCTGCAGGATAGTGAAGAAAATGCACTGAAGCTGGTACACCATGAAGGCTTACTTTCCATATAAAGAATCGAGTCAAATCAAATTGTTACATGAAATGCATAAAAAAAACAAGCAGGCAAAGCAGACTGGGCAGTGGCTAAGTGTAGGAAAGTTGAATGAAAACAGAAGAACTCAGGCTGCATAAAAACCTTTAGAACAAATGTGTATAAAACCAGAATTGAAAAAATGACGAGTCAGCAAACACCATTTTTGTAAAGCAGCTGAAAAAATGGTGGACCACTTCGTTAGCTGCTACAAGTAGATAGAACAGACTGACTACAAACAATGACAATAGCAACAATAACACACTGGAATATCTTGCCTGCAAACAGGAACTTTTGAAATCACAAAATAGACAAAGTAATAGAAAATGAAGAAGTGCTTTGGGACTTCAGAATTCAAACCAACAAGCATCTGCCACAACATCCCAGACTTAAAAATTTTTGATAAAAAAAGACAAAAAGGTCTGGATGGTTAAATGACTTGAAAGAGAAAGCAAAAATAGTACCAATAATCATAGGTGCCTTGGGTACAATCCCAAAATGATTGGAGTACCATTTGAACACCACTGGAACTGCCAAAATCACTACCGGTCAATTGCAGAATGCAAATTTACTTGGAATAGCTTACATCCTATAATGATACCTGTAACACCATTAAATAAAAGCATTTGCATATGTCAGGTTCTTGGGAAGGACTTGACAGATGGATAAAAATGCCAAATCCAGTCTAAACCTCTGGCAGACTATGTCACCAACGTTAATAGTAATAATTATGTCTCTGTGTGTCTCATACTTCTAGGTTTGAAGCAAGAACATTTGAGCTATTCCACATCTTCCACTAATAGCAAAAATAATGAAATATGTGGCCCTATCATGAAATATATCAAGTAACTAACAGCTTCTATTTTTCAAAACATACAGCTTTTTGTTTAAAATTTACTTCTCTCTCTCTCTCTCTCTCTCCCTCCCTCTCTCTCTCTCTCTCTCTGTGTGTGTGTGTGTTTCTGCATAAATAAAACACTCTTAATTCTTCCAAACTGTATCACCCAGGTGAATTCCCACTCCACAGGAAGAAAAACCAGAAAATAAAACTGCCATCTATCAAAGTCATAGCTCCCTCACAAAATTAATTATCTATACACTTTTTTGGAAGAGAAATTATTGATGGCAATACTCTTTTAAGGAGAAAAGATGGGCATTTATTTGCAGAAGGAGAAGACTTTATTGTGCTTTTTTGTTGCTTATACACTGTCAGGAAACAATATTTACTTTCTAGAGCAATCTGCACAAAAAGCCATTAGTTTCAAAAACAGACTCATTAGAAAGAAATATATAGCCCTTAACTACATTTAATCCTTTCTAGAATATGAACTTTTACCTCCAAATACTTTAAGACAATTAAAGTTTGAATAGACAGTCTGAATACAAAGGGAATAGAGTTACACAAAGACAGGACATTCGAAATTAAGAACAATAAGGACAGATAAACTTGGAATGCCAGGAAGATCTGTTTTATATTTGAATAGGAAAAGGCCACCCAAGGAGGTAGAGAAATGATGGAAAATGAGAAGGACCTTTTCCTTCCTTCCTTCCTTCCTTCCTTCCTTCCTTCCTTCCTTCCTTCCTTTTATTTTAGCAATCATCATGGTCAGGAAGAGCAAAAAGAGGTTTATACTATAGTGATATAACATGATGGTTTGATGTTCCAATATGTTTCCTCTATCCCAGTGCTCTTGGGTTTAAGAAAGATATATGGCTGCTTTTTTATCTCTGCAATTGTCTTATTCATTCATGTTCTTGTCCTTTTGGTATATATTTATTGAAATGTCCAGTAATTAGTGCTTCACTCTTGTTTTTTAAAATAAAATATTGTGGATAACAATCTTTTTTATTCTGTACATTATAATTACCTTCACATACTATTTCCCCTATTTTAAACTAATTCTATATCAATTTATCACATGTTTGAAAAAATAAACAATTTTGGCAGATATTTCTAAACTTCTAACAACACTCATTCATGCCTACATTTTTTCCTAATTCTATTTGAACTGATTTTTATTTCATTTGCAAATATAAATGAGACAGAAGTTTCTGTCCTAGGGCAAATTCAGTTGCTTCACAATTCTGCCTCAAGACACTTTATCAAAGTAGACACTCATACAGTGGTGGGATTCAATTTTTTTTACTATCAGTTCTGTGGGCGTGGCTTGGTAGGCATGGCAGGGGAAGGATACTTTGTAAAATCTCCAATCAGAGGTGGTATTATACCACCTCTGCACTCATACTCATTGCCAGATCTCACAAATTTCCCGCTATTGTTTCCAAACCTCCACATCTAACCAAGCAGTGAATGCCACTTTCATAAGGGAGTTACAGACTACAGTTCTGCTTGGCCTTTACACATTTGTCAACACATACAGAAAATCGTATACAAAAACATACAAAAAATCGTATTGAAAATATTTTCACAAAATATTATGTATTTCGGTAAGATATGAGAGAGTATCCACAGCTATTTGTCATTCCTATACTGATGCAAACAGAATAGAATAAATGGTTTTTTAAAATATATATAGAGCATAGAACCATGTAATAATAAATAAAATTATGTACTGCCTCATCTGAAGATTATCTTCAGTTTTTTTCAACTTGCCTTGTCTTAATACAATTCTCATTCCATCTCATGTGGTTTTTCTTCCCTGCATTTGAATATCTTAAACAAAGCACTTCATCTGAAGTTCTAAAAATCCACTCTTAACTCCTGCTCCCCAAAAAAGAAAGCAGCAATAAGCAACATGATTGCTAACTGAAAGTCCTATTCCTTCAGTGCTTCTTGTGGCTGAGAAGTGCCACTTGTAGGTTTATTTGACGACTTACTGTCTAAACTTTAGAGGAAAAGAAAAACACTATAGTAACAACTATAGTAACAACAATGTAATATTTTCTTAAAATATTGCATCAAAATAGGTGATTTATTATATCACAGTCAATAGGAAGTCAGTGCAGTCTTTCACACAATTTTGTACAATTAATGTGCAGAGCAGTCATGTTGGTTTTCAATGTTGAAAACAAAATACTTTTGCTGTGAATATGTATCACTGAATCTACAAAGCTGAAGCAGGGGGAAATTGTTCGGGGGAAAAAAACCACAAGAATTGTGCTATGGCAATTCACATTGTTTATACGTAGCTTTCATTTGTACAGGAATGACCTTTTGTAATATTTGTAATTGGATGCATCTCAGTTATTGCAGGCTAATTCTGCCAACTACCAGGAGTTCGATCCTGACCAGCTCAAGGTTGACTCAGCTTTCCATCTTTCCAAGGTCGGTAAAATGAGGACCCAGATTGTTGGGGGCAGTATGTTGACTCTGTAAACTGCTTAGAAAGAACTATAAAGCACTGTGAAGCAGTATATAACTCTAAGTGCTATTGCTATTCCTTTATTTCAATTTTCTCATTTAATTGAGTTATATTAGCAAAACAATAAACAATAATTGTTCCCAGGCAGTTAATATTTTTCATGATAAAGCTGACATATGTGTCCAGCTCTCTAATGCAAAATCTAACAAATCTATTATATAGTTATGATTTAGCTTCCTATAGCTTGGTCTACACAGTCCTGAACAGACATTTTGGGAAGCCAAACTAAATTGTGTGGTGCAGATGAAGACCTTTTAGTGTCCAATTTTCCCTCATCAGCAGTTCATTGTATCAAAAATTTCAGTACCAGAATTTCAATAAACCACAAACATTTTAACATGTGGGTGCCTTCATCTCATTAAAGTATTTGCACAGGCATAACAACATCACAGCCAACACCAGAGATTACTTATAATAAGGCTTATCAACCCAAAACCTTTTGGCAGAAAATGCAGGGTGACAAATTCACAGGAAAATGAGATCTTTTCAGGATTTACAGCCACAGAAAGATACCAACAGAAATGATCCTGACTTGTTCTAATCCTCTTGGCCCTTTTGTTAATATATACTACACTAGTCCAAATGACATAATGATGGAGAGCCAGAATATAAAAACTGCAAATGTATTTTCAATGTGACTATATACTGCATTTCTATAACATTCCATACTATTTTAGTTATTAGATTTAAGATTATTATATTTAAAAAGTAAAGGAATTACAATAGGGGTATAATGCTTAAGTAATTTATTAAATATGTTCTTAACAAACTTGCTTTTTCTTGTGCTATATTTAGTTCTAAATCAGAAAGAATGGTGATGATAATATACATTGCAATAAGTATACTACTTGCTTTGTTTCATGTGAAGTAATTAGAATCATAATTGGTACTTATCTCTACAAAAGAATAAAAATATAATGGAAAACATCCTGCAGCCAAGAAGGCTCCACACACATTTGTACTACTCAGGTGATCCTAAAGACATAGATCAGGGGTGTTAAACTCAAGGCCCATGGGATGGATCCAGCCCATGGGGTGCTTAGATCTGGCCCATGGGGCCACCCTGAAAACAGTGAAGGACTGGCCCGCGGTGCCTCTGCCAGCAAAAATGGAGTTTGCTAGGGTTGCACACGATCTTCCCAAGACCTGTTTTTGCCCCTGACATGAGTGATGTCAAGCTGGAACATGCCCATCATGGCCATGCCCTCTCATGCCCCCCTGAAGTCAAACACAACCCTAATGCGGCCCTCAATGAAATAACATTTGTCACAAATCTGACATAGATAAACCTCCAAATGGCCTCAGTGACTCTCTAAAAGAATGCAAATGACCAGTTGTCTACAAGGAATATAAATCCTTCCATTCCCTACCATCCAGTCGGAGCTGAAGAAGCTTCTTGGATGAGAAGTAAAAATGAAACAGCTTCAAAGAAAAACAAGGAAGTCCAGTTACTCATGAAAAAGCATCTTTGGGACAACTATGACCTGGATGACTGAGAATCTCCATAAACATAATGGAAAATAATTTTTCTGATGTAGAAATAGACATACTAACTAAAAATGGCAGTTGTTCCATCCGGAAAAAACGCGAGGTAGACCGGGTTCCAACAGCAAATGTATTTATTTCACTATTTACAGCAAACAGAACGGTTTGGCTCAAGCCGCGGCAGCCTTTATATACGGCTTGCCTGCCGGCTTATAGCCAATGACAATTACTTGATTTTGCCGCCTTTCGGCAGTTCTCCTGGATTAGTTCTTAGTGAACCAATCCCATGCAGGACTTTCTGGCCAATCACATTTGAGACATTTGGAGTAAACCATTTTATACAANGTGAACCAATCCCATGCAGGCCTTTCTGGCCAATCACATTTGAGACATTTGGAGTAAACCATTTTATACAGAACAGGGCCAAATTCCCAGAGAATGCAATGGACATTCTCACAAAATGGCTGCCATGTGGAAGTTCATTCATTATTAAGATGGGACAAATGTAATCTGTTGGGGATGCCAGAGGCAGTCATGAGAGGCTGCTTTGTACAATATAATCATCCAGAGAAGATGAAATCCCAGGAAAAGATGCAAAAATATCAGATGACATTAGAAAAAAAACTGCAAAAGACACCAAAGGAATCTAAAATTTTCCACCAATTGCTGTATCAACCATGGTCTATGTTAAGAGTTCAAGAAAGAGAAACTAAACCGAATTTTGAATTTGCCAATAAATCAGGGAGATGGCTGGCATAGAAACTAAGAAAGGAAAGTGAGAAGAAAATGAAAGAGAAAAATCATGAAGGCGACATGGTCATAACAGCCAGGGAGTGGCCTCATTAAAAGGTCTTTTTTAAAAATTCTGTTTCAACTTCTACAAGAAACAGGAACTTGACATACAGGAAAAAATAGATCACTATATCTACAAAGACAACATTTACCTAAAATTTTACAAGTGCAAGAGACAATCAATGAACGATCCAGTAATTACCTTTGCTGGAGGGGCCAGGGCCAACACCCATAAAATAAATCACTGTTTCCTTCTGCCTCAGGTACAACAATCCCTTTTGCTGGGAAAGGTTGTGTCAGCCGAT
>BHFT01070077.1:0-16248 GCA_004320025.1 Laticauda laticaudata
GAGGCAGGATGCATGCTTGGCATTGCTTTTTTTTTTTTACTGCCTTTCTGGGGGCCATGTGATCCTTCCTTAAATCTGGATGATTTAAGTGGTGCAAATGGATCTAAGGATTGCTTCTCCTGGGTGTGCTCTTTCTGGAGGGCTGAAATGACCTATCTGTTAAAGGGTTTCACTTTATGAGCAAGAGTTGGCTGTTGATAGTTATCACTGCATTTTAACTATTTTAATTCCTCCAGGTGCTCTGGCACTCTGCCTGACTTGTAACTCCGGCTTGCAGGTATTTTAAATCTAATGATTGGTATTTAGGGCAGCTTTTGGCAAGCAAATAAGCATTTTGTATTTTTGTACAGGTAATTCTTGACTTACAACAGTTCATTCAAAGTTACAATGGCACTGAAAAAAGTGACTTATTACCATTTTTCACACTTTTGACTGTTGCAGTATCCCCACTGTCATGAGAGGCCAGGCGAGGAGAAGTGCCCCTTGACATGAGTTGGCCACACCCACCCAGTCACATGATCACCAAAAGCTGAATGTTTAGAGCAGTGTTTCTCAATCTTGGGAACTTTGAAATGTGTGGAAACTTTGAACTTGAAACTTTGAACTTCCAGAATTCTGGGAGTTAAAATCCACACCTCTTAAACTTCCCAAAACTGAGAAACAGTTTAAAGAATGTGAAATTTCTCAACTGTGTTTGCATAGTCTGTTGGCTTGAGGAGATCAAATTGGCTTTTGAGCTTTGTCAGGCTAGCATTATCCCACTGCAGTGGCTTTTTGAAATCAGATGACTTGATTTATTGAAAATTGCCATGATAACCTAATCTCCTCAGACCCAGTTACATAATTATACATGTCCTATGAACAAAAGACAAGAAAATATCCAAAGGACACTCGAACTTTGCACATGTCAACATTTAGCATTACCAACATACAGATAGCCTTTGGAACACAATTGAGAATGGAATATCTGTTGCTTAAGTGAGGTGGTTGTTGAGTGAGTTGTGTACAATTTGACAAGCTTTTTTTCCTACGATTATTAAGTGAATACATAATTATTAAGGTAATGCATCTCCCCCCATTGACTTTGCTTATTGAAAACCAGCTGGGAAGGTCGGAAATAGAGATTATGTGACTGAGATTTTGAGTGTCATAAATAGATGCTGGTTGCCAAGTGCCCAAATTTTTATTCCACGATTGTGGGGCTACTATGGTAAGTGTGAAGACTGGTTGTAAGCGCCGTTGTAACTTTGGACCTTGCCTAAATGAATGGTTGTAAGCTGTGGATGACCTGTACAAATACAATAAACCTGAAGAAATTGCACATGGTGGTGTGATCAAAAGCTGAACATGAACATTAAGAAAGTATAATGGTGTAATTTAATAGACCTGGTTTTTATTTTGATGTTTTTATAAATTATTGTCTTCAGAGTTGAGAATAGAAAAAAATGGTTTTAGGATTCAGCAAGTAGCCCTTCAAATTGCTGTGACTGAAAAGATGTTCAGATTGTTCAATTTTTTTCTATTTTCATACACTATTCAAGTGCTCATTTTTAAATCTTTGATAATATATCGCTAGATCTTACGGAGTGTGTTTACTGCATATTTGTCCCCAAAATGTAATTACAGCATGTCTTCAAAATAGAACTGGAAGATGGCATAGAGGAATTTGTAGAAATGTTCTTATATTTGGCTGTTTTCAATATTGTATTCAGGTCCCAAATGCTGAAATAGAGAGAATCCTTACCAGATTTGCAAACAATTCAAAAATGGCCAGGATGGATACTATATCCCTAAAAGATGGGATCAAACTAAAATGACAGAATCATTAGAGGAATCCAAAGTCTGCCGAGACAAAAAAAAATTAAATTTCTTTCCAAAACAATAAACTAGAGAGTAACGGAAGATAAAGCTGAATGGTAGAATAACACATCATATTTAAGCACATGCAGTAGAAAAAGGGCACTGGTACTTACCTGAGATGCCAGTAGTGGAAGGTGCTTCAGTTTCTTCATGTATAGGCTGGGCTTAATTTGTGGGATGCTCCTCCTCCTCCACGGAACTCCTCCCAAGCATCCCCCAGTTTTGGTGAAGACGAAGTGATAAACACCCTCACCCCGTATGACTTATCTAATCAATGGGTGGAACAGGACCCCACCAGATGGAAATTGGATGGGGTTGGATGCTCTTCACAGCTCACAGAGAATGGGCATCTCAGGGAAGTACCCTTTCTCCCATGAGCTGTTCAGAGCATCCAGTAGTGGGACATATCAAAGCTTAGCTTGTCCTATGGGAGGGTCGCCGTCTGGCTTCGAGTCCCCTCCTGGGCCTTATGGACCCATTGCAAAACTCTCCTGCCAAAGGAAGCCTCAGCTGAGGCAAAGATATCTATTTTATAGTGCTTAATGAAGGGCAATGGAGAAGCCCAAGTTGCCGCCCGACAAATTTCTGTTGGTGCTTGTGTGGCCCACGCTGCCAACGTTGCAGCGCTTCTGGTCGAATGCGCTGTTATGCCCCTGAGCACAATAATGATTGAGTCTCGTATGTTTTAGGCTATCACAACCCTTAACCATCGACCTATTGTTGATGAGACTTTGCGTCCTTGAGTGGTGGGCTGAAACAAAATGAAAAGAACCTCCGTTTTTCTGAAAGGCTCTGTGCGGTGAATATATGTGGAGCCTGTCTTACATTAAGCTGATGCCATTGGTGTTCTAACCCCTGGGTTGTGTTAGCCTTCATTTGTATACATAGGAATTCTAGCAATAAACTCTGTTACTCACAGGATTTGTTGTGAATAGGTAGGTTTATTTTCGCTTGTTTTCCTTCAAACACGGCAACAACGGATATCCCGGATAAAGTCAGCGCTGAGATCATTTATCTCTCAGCGCAATTTATCAAGCCACCCCACCCTATGCAGCTAACTAACATCCGCCCTCCCCATTAGACCTACATGCCTCCACCCTGCAATTCTAAACGCCACTAATTACCAAACAGAATGTAGTTTCAATACCCAGGTTGTGCTTTAATATCCCCAATGATTGTTTGTGTTTCATTTTGGGTAATAAAAGGAGTTGGAGCGACAAACTCTCTTTCACCAAATCCCCATTGTATGTTCTTGCTGACACGAGACAAGTCGAACTGGGATGGGATCCTTAAGCGCAAGTGATGCTGATCAAGTTGATATATTGCAAACGGCAGGATCGAACTTGCACTCCCCAATCAAGACAATGTGTCGGGATTCACCTCAGTAGATAAACCGGTCAGTCTTGAATCCCGACAGGCGGCCCCCTCTACCATTTGTACCTTCTGTAACAGAAAGGTTATTATAGTTACATGCATACATTGTATTTCATCCCTCCCACCTGGTTTGTAAGGGTTTTTATATGGAAACCATCGTCTCAAACAAGATGCCGATATATCTGTATACGGTATCCATGATGCATCAGCTAATGGGTAACCTGCACATCAGACAATAATAACAATATTCCCATGTCTACGACATGAATTGAGTTTTTATCGATTTTATAATGGTCATCACGACTGGCCCTGGGGTATGCAATCTAGGTTCTTGTCATGTCATATTTTCCGGTTTAACAAACTGATATGAAATATGGGGTAAGCTTCTTTGAACCGAGAGGGAAGTCGAAGACTAACTGTCACAGGATTGATGTCCATATAACTTGAAATGGTCCATGTATTTGGGACTTAGCTTTTATTAGTTAACCAAGTGTAGGTATTAGTCGATAGATATACCCAATCCCCGATAGATATATTGTGTTTGTGCTGATCTTTTTTATCTGCTTGGACTTTATACATATCCTGCACTTTTTTCAAAGCGAGACGAACTGAGTTCCATTGCTTTCATATTTTATCTGCCCAGGTGTTTGTGTTCTCATATTGCGTCCTGTCATTATAGGGCCATTCGGGTATGGGTACAAATTCCATACCACTTAATATTGGAAAGGGGAATGGCCATACTGCTATGTACCGTATTGTTATATGCTATGTCAGCATATGGTATCAGATCTGCCCAATCACTTTGTTGATAGTTAATGTAGCAACGAAAGATATTGTTCAATGGCGGCGTTGCTCTTTCAACCGCTCCATTGGTGGCTGGGTGTACGCTGTACTTAATCCTTGTGTTGAGCCAATCAAATGAATAAACTCCACACAGAATTGATGTGAACTGTATTCCCTTATCGCGATATTATTTCGCAGTACTCATGTAAGCAATATATATGTTTTATAAATAATTCGGCTAATTTCTTAGCGATGGTATTCCTTTACATGGACAAAATGTGATTGTTTGGAGACAGATCAATAACCATCCATATCACTGTGTAGCCATGGCTATCCGGCAGATCAACCATAAAGTCCATTCCAATGTCCTGCCAGGGTTTCGTCAGTTCAGACACTGTAATAATCCTACTGGCTTCCCAATTTTATTTTATTTATATACAAATGGGACATAGTTCTCTATATGTGATCTCATGCCTGGCCACCAAAACTGTTGTTTTGATAAATGTAACATTTTTAGGAACCATATGTCCTGCCTGTTTAACGTCATGACATTTTTTAATACTATTGATCTTAATGTGTTCTGTACATATTATATTATCATCGCCAAGCCATCCATCTCTCATTTCTATTTGATTTTTATTATTTATTAACCATTCATCTTCTGCTAATATGTACGTAAGTCGGTTGTAAGTATTGAGAGATCGAAAGATTCTATTTCTATTCGTAAGTTGGTATCAATGGTTGGATTAATTTTCTTGTACACTATTATCTGAAGAAACCTTGACAAAGCATCCACCATAAGTTTCTCTCTGACGGGACATATTTTAATGTGAAGGTTAAAACGTTTAAAAAAAAATGCCCAGTGAACTTGGCTTTGGGAGACAACCTTCATGGATTTTGGAGTGCTTCTAAATTCTTATGATTGGTTCACACCTCAAATGGTTGTAAGCTTCCTTCTAGTAAATGTCTCCAGTTGACAGGCCAGTGGACCACAAAGGCTTCCTTCTCCCAAATCGCCCAATTCGTTCAGCTGACTAAATTTCCTAGATGTATATGCATATGGTTGTAAATTACCTACTTTATCTTTGCAATAAAACAGCTCCTATTGCTACATCGCTGGCATCCGCTTGAATGATAATGGTTAGAGTTGTATCTGGGTGTTTCAATACTGGCTCTTTTGAAACAGATTTTTAGGTACAAACACTGTTTGGCATTGGTCGTCCACTTTAACATAGCACATTGGTTTTGGATTTGCAATACCAATGGATTAGTTCGTAAAATCCATCAGTAGTATAGGATGTCAGCAAAACATGGAATAATTGTCTGTAAAGTTTGCAAATCCAAGAAACTTTGCAGTTGTTCCGTGCTTTTTGGAGCTTGCCATTTTAATACGCCGTACTTTCTTTGGGACCATCTTCCACTCCTCGTCTCTGAAATACAATATCCCAAATAATCTAATTGTTTAGTGTGAAATTCACATTTCGATAATTTCACATAGTTGGGCATCCAATATATTTTAAGCACCTGTCGGACTAATTTAATATGTCTTGCTTTGAATTAGAATAGATTAAAATATCTCCAAAAACAAAAACACCTTTATACAAATGTTCATGTAACACTTCATTATCAATTGCATGAATACTGCTGGAGCTCCTTGCAATCCGATGGCATAAACATTATAGTAGTAACTACCAAGAGGCAATTAAACATGATTTCTATTCATCCCGCTTCTCAAATTCTTACTCTATAATAGGCTTCTCTTAAGTCTAGTTTTGTGAATATCCATCCTTTGGCTAACGTGTGGCTAGCAAGTCTTCATTAATGGCAATGGAATACAATGGTTCTACACAGATGGCGTTCGACCCTCACAGTCCACAATAAGACACAACCCTCCATCTTTTTTTTCTCGAATAACATGGCGTGTGCCATATGGGATCTTCCTGGAGTGATAAATCTCTCTTTTTAAATTTTTATCATGTATTTCTCTTCATTTCTCCAATTCCTGTTGGGTCATTGAGTACATTTGTGGTTTGGGTAATGCCACTCCTGGATCAATTTGAAGCCACCAACCATAGCGTCGACTGGGTGGTAAGGAATCAGTCCCATCTTCCTTGAATACATCTGCTAAGTCTTCATACTCAAGTGGATACGGTTTTTCGGTGTTGTTCCTTCTTATTTGATTGTATTATTTGAAAGGCAAGGAGGGCCTCATCCATGGTATGGTGTTTAGACCAATAGCTTAGAGTAATTTATGATGATCACCTTCCCAGTGTATAGTGGGTCTCATTTATCAAGCCAGCTAGTCCAGAATTACTGCTTCGCTCATGTGAAGGAACCACACAAAAGAAATCCACTCCATGCCTCGCTCCATCATCATTTTAATATATTCAGTTCTATGAGTTGCTGGAGCTCCATCCAATATAGATCCATCCACCTGTTCAAATAATAGGGACCCTAATTTGATACTCTTAAATGTAATTATCAACTACTGCTTGAGTTATTAAATCTTGTGCACCCTAATCTATCAATGCCCCACTTAATCCTGATCAGTCTGCTTATTCATAAGCCACAGAGTAAAATAAAAGGGATGAATGGGTTCACTACTGTTGGGTCATCTGGCATCTTGTTATCCATATCAGCTTCTCCCAACATATATGGGTTGCATACAGACCTTTCATCTTCCCCGAATATCCAATGAATTCCCCACTACTCCCCTCGCTTTGTCTTGATCATACCACTCTCATATACTTAGTTTGTTCTTCATTTCTGAAGTAATCAGAGGATCCTTGATCTCATAGCGTGAACTGGACAATCCACAGCCCGATCCCGGATCTATCACAGCGAAACATTTAAATATTCTCCTGTTATTTTGTTTGACATTATTCTGGTTGTGTTGTGAATTGCATTTTAACCTTCATAGTTGTATTAATCCTTCTAGTCTCGACTTCAAACAACACAAGCATCATCTAATTCAATCACCAACATGATACCAATCAGTCAATGTAGTATACGAACCTTATATAAACAACTGATGCAATTTAGGGTCCATCTCCTTTTTAATATAGAACATTATAAACCTTGTAACTGTACGGAAGTTTACAATAGCACTTGTCAAGAAGTCATTCTACCTATTTCCCGTGCCTGTTCTTCGTTTTGTATATTACACAACATTCCCTGGCTTTCTTGTCTGCAGCTGTTATCTTCAAATCAATTTCTTAATGCTTCCAAAAATTGTCCTATGGTCCCCACTCTCCGCTCAGTTGCGATATAGATCAGATGCCCATATCGTATGTGTCTCCCACTAAGCATCATAACGGCCACTACCATTGATCAATTGAGAGGATAACAAAGGGGTAGTTAAACAAATGTTTATACTTGCTTAAGAATAGGCCACTTATTTGCGTTCCATCAAATCGTGTGTTGTTAGAAAGGGGGCCCTCCTCCCTGCTAGTGATGCCTCCCCAAGTGCTCCATATCCATCGTCCCATGATCTTATTGCTGAGGATTTCAGGGTAATATCTATCATTCACACTACATTTCCTGTCTTCCATTTCTCCTAGCATAGTGGTGGGCAGTCTGAGTCTCTGTCAAGTCCCCTCTGACTCAGACTCTTGAAATCCTAATGGTACTTTGGAGCATATAATAGGGTTCCTTTTCAAGACTAGTAATACGTGTTTCAATCGAGGGTCCCTCCACAGTACTTCATGCTTCCTCTATTAAAGTTACCTGCCGAGATGAATTGCTTTTATTTCTAATTGTGTCACTTTCTGGAAAGCCCATTGACTTTAACGGACCCGAACCAACGTTTCCACTCAACCCACTGACATTCCTTGCCTATATTCTTTCCTTCCTTCCCTAAACCAGGATCCTGGGCACTTATCAACCATCAGTGTGTTTAGTGTTTACTACAGGTGCTATCATGGCCATCCTCTCTCTCCATTTTCCCAGCCATTTGTATTCCATGCGCTTCCCCAGTATTCCTGCAGCCACTTCCTGCACCTTCCTCCACCGCTCATTCGGATCTTGCCCCTTCTGCCATTGTCAACAGTGAAGTAGGTTTGTTTGTTTAAGAATAAAGGTGTGAGCGCTGACTTTCTGTTAGCCTTCGTTTGTACACATAGGAATTCAAGAGCAATAAACTCTGTTACTCACAGGATTCGTTGTGAATAAGTAGGTTTATTTTCACTCGTTTTCCTTCAAACACAGCAACAATGGATATCCCGGATAAAGTCAGCGCTGAGATCATTCGTCTCTCAGCACAATTTATCAAGCTGCCCCACCCTATGCAGCTAACTAACATCTGCCCTCCCCATTACTCTTACATTCCTCCACCCCGCAATTCTAAACGCCACTAATTACCAAACAGAATGTGGTTTCAATTCCCAGGTTGTGCTTTAATTTCCCCAATGATTGTTTGTGTTTCGTTTTGGGTAATAAGAGGAGTTGGAGCGACAAACTCTCTTTCACCCCATCCCCGCTGTACGTTCACGCTGACATGAGACAAGTCGAACTGGGGTGGGATCCTCAAATGCAAGTGATGCTGATCAAGCCGATATATTGCAAACGGCAGGATCGAACTTGCACTCCCCAATCAAGACAATGTGTCGGGATTCACCTCAGTTGATAAACCGGTCAGCTCTTTGAATCCTGACAGTTGGCTTTGGCCAAAAATTAGGGTGTATCAGTTCTTGTCCCCTGTGAAAAGCTGAATTAATTTTTGGTATGAACGTAGGGTTTGGACGAAGGACCACTCTGTCTGAATGAAAAGTGCAGAGATCTTGTCTGATCCATAAGGCTGCCAGTTCTGAAATACGATGAGTAGATGCTATTGCTACTGGAAAATCTACTTTGTACGTTAGAAAATGGAAACTCATAGCTTTCAAGGGCTTTAAGGGACACTTCGTGAGTGCGGCAAGAACCTTGTTAAGGTCCCAAATCGGATAACCACCAGAGGGCATAAGTTTGTGGTGCCATGAGGAAAACTCCGCATGTGTGGGTGAAGAGAAATAGACGGTAGGTCTCCACAAGTGACGACTGAGACCAGGGCCGCTACCTGTCTTCTCAAGGTACTTGGTGAGAGACCGTTGTCCAGTCCTTCTTGTAAAAACACCAGTATTTGTGCCATTGATGGAGAGATGGGAGCGATGCAAGATTTAATGCACCATTTACAAAAACTAGTCCATATGACATTGTATATGCGAATTGTTCAGGGGCACCTAGCTGCTTCGATGGCAGCAATGACTTTGCTAGGGAACTTCTTGCTTTTCAGACATCTCCGCTCAACCTCCATATGGCAAGGTGTAGCCATTGAGGGTCCGGATGTTGAAGAGGGCCCTGGGTGAGCAAGACTCTGTCTGGCAGAATTCTCCGTGGTTCTGCTGAGGACAGATCCTGGAGATCTGCAAACCACGGCAGCCTGGGCCAGTATGGTGCCACCAGCAAGAGTTCCACTCTCTCTTCCAGAAGCTTCTGGATGACCTTGGCAATCACAGGAAGTGGAGGGAATGCATACAGAAGACCTGGAGGCCAGCGGCAGCAGAGCGCATTGATGTTCTCCGCTCCTTGTGAAGAGTATCTGGAAATGAATCTGAGAGTTGAAAGGGGAAGCGAACAAGTTTATTACCAGCTGATCAAATCTCCAAACTGCCTCTTGAAACATGCTCGGGTGCAGGCGCCACTCCAATTGATCAACCATAGTCCTGCTTAGCCAGTCTGCCAATATGTGCTCCTCCCGGGCAGAGAGCAGGTTGTTCTCTGCCCAAAGACACAGTCGCTCCACTTCCCGCATGAGTTGTTTTGAATGCATGCCCCTGCTTGTTTATGTGGGCCTTTGTTATCATGTTGTCATTCAGGATCAGGATATGTTGGTTTCGAATCTGTGGGAGGAATCTGCAAAGAGCCAGATGAACTGCTCTGAGCTCCAGCCAGTTTATGCTGCACGACTGTTCTATGGAGGACCAACGGCCTTGGGCTGTGAGGGACTGATAGTGTGCTCCCCATCCAAACAGGCTGGCATCTGTTGTGGTGGTAAGTCTGTGGGGCTCTTTGAACTGGCAACCTTTGTTGATGATTGGCCTGGTCCACCAGTGGAGAGATATTAGGACCTTTGATGGTACCATGACCTTGTATTTGGAGTTGCTTCTTCTTGACCACTGGTATGGAAGCAGGAACCACTGCAGAGATCTAGTGTGGAGCCAAGCCCAGGGAATAATAGATATGCATGAAATCATTTTGCCTAATAATTTGGATAGATTGGCCAAGGGTACCCTCTTGAGCATTCTGATCTCTGTAGCTAATTGTTGTATGCTGTTTTGTCTATCTGGTGAGAGGAAAACCTTTCCTTCAACAGTGCCTATAGTTGCCCCCAAGTGGACCAATCGAGCTGATGGAGTTAAATGACTCTTTGTCCAATTTATTGAGAAATTGTGTTGTTCCAGTGTCTGCAATGTAATTTCAGTGTCCCTAACTGCTTGATGGATGGAAGCTGACAAAAGTAATATGTCATCAAGATAGCACTGAAGCCGTACAGGAATACCTCTGAGATAGGCAGCCAATGCTGTGAGGACTGGGCATGGAAGCCAGTCCAAAGGAAAGGGCAACATATTCAAAATGGTGGTTATTGTAACAGAACCGTAGAAATTAACCGTGGGATGGTCTAATTGGAATATGTAAATATGCCTCCATCAAATCTATTGATGTAAGGACATCACCCTGTCTGATGCCTAGTAAAATAGACTGCAAGGTGTTCATTTTAAACTTGCGATATACCAAGAAACGATTGAGTCATTTTATACCTAAAATTGCTCTCCACTCCCGCCCCTGAACTCTTTGGAACAACAAAAAGATGTGAGTAAAAACTTTACCCTCATTGATTAGGAGCCACTGGTTGAATGGCTCATATTTCTAGTAGATGGTGGATAGCTGTTTCCATAAGAATCAGTTTAACCAGATCTCTAGAAAGAAGGCACGACATGAAGAAATCTGGGGAAGTGGGTTGGAATTCTAGAGCTAGGGCAAATCTGACAGTGTCTCTGACCCAGGCATCAGATGTTGAAGAGTCCCATTGGTCCGCAAATAATTTAAGGCATCCATCAATGGAAGCAGAGTTAATGGTTCTATTTTGGGGCACGGAATGACCAGTTTCCTGCCCCTTGAAAAGGTCTCTTGGCTTGTCCTCCCCCTCCTATTTCTATCCCTGAAGTAGGATCTCTCTGACTGTTGTCCTGGCCTGAAATTAGAGGGTCTCCGAGATCTTGCTGAATATGGTCCTTGATAGAAGGGACGAAAGGATCCCTTATGAAAGGACTAAGTGTTTCTGGTATTTGATTTCCAAAAAAGAGAAGGGAGTATCTTTTTCTTATTCCTGGTCTCAATTAGTAGTGGATCAAGATTAGAGCCAATCTGTCCCCTGAAATGGGAGATGAGGCAAGCTTCCATTTATTCTTAGTGTCAACTTGCCAATGTTTTAACCATAGCAAGCGCCGAGCTGTAATTTGGGATGCTATGGCTCTAGATGAAAACTTAACCGCATTGAATGTTGCGTCTGCATAGAATTCTGTGACTGCAATTAGTTTGCCAATGTTCTGATGCATCCTTATATTAGAGTTCAGTATGTATGCCCCTAGGTGACAGAGCCATCTAAGTGAGTATTGTGTAAAAAAGGATGTGGCCGTGGCCGCTCTTATGGCCCACGCATCAGACTGATGGGCTTTGTGTAGAACCAATTCAGCTTGTTTGTCCTACGACTTTAATGCCTCTTCTGCTTCACTGGGAATAGAAGATGGGGACGCTAAACCTACTACCAGTTCATCCACCTCTGGAGTGTTCAGTAAATTAGAGAAATCGGGTGCCAGATTGAAAAAATTTCTGTTGTATCCCGTGGGGATGGGATACACTGCTGCAGAAGCCCACTGCTTCTGCACCAGGTCCAAGAACATGTGTGGGACTGGGATTACGTCCGCCTTGGCTACCAGTTGGGAGAAAATTAAATCCTCTGACTCCTCCTGTGAAGGAGTTGGTATGGCCAAGGGAGCCAATTTGTCCAGGCATGCAGTATTTTTGGTCTTTAATAATAGTGATTTAAACAATTGTGGATAGAATAAACCTGTAAATGTTGGCTGATTGGGAACAAGACCCTCATCCTCTGACATGCCCCTTTCTAGGGGATTTGCCTCTGACAGGGCTGGGTTGCTGTCATGTACAGACCCTGATTCAACATGTTCCATTTGGTCAACTTGACTTTCCTCATCTTGTAGACTCTGGAGAGTCTTGATCTATAGAAAACTGTCCCTGAAGGTGTACCTGAGTATCGTCCTGCCTAGCAACCGTAATGATTGTGACTCATAATCAAAGGCCACAGGATGTTGTCTGGCCAGAACTTTCCATTGCACCCCGCTGTGATTCTTTGGCGGATAGCCAGTTCCATCCATGCTCTCATCCTCTCAGGAATTTCATCTGGGAGGACCTCCTCCTGACAAAGACCAACCGCTGTTGGAGTAAACGTGGCCTCAGAGGCCCTTCATGTGGCTGGTGCCACCGTTGGAATAGTAGGTTGACCCTGAAGAGCCGTACTGCACCTGGATGAGAGGGAGAGATCCAGGGGAGGAGGAGGAGGGGAATACTAGCCGGTGTTGGTCTAGGGAGTGAAGAACTTTGTGAGATCCTTTCAGCCTCCTGCATGCACTTTTTCATATACTTTTCCAATGCATTTTAGCACCTCTTGGCATCTTTTTCTGCGGCCTTGGAAGTTCCCTTAGGCTGTTTTGATTTGTTCTAGGATTTAGACATGGCCTTTGAGGTTGATGCCCTAGAACTACTACTGCTTGCCATTGCGATTGAGAATTTACAGTATGCCTGTTAATCAGTGCTATACTGTATGGGTGGTTGGCACACCCAGGGGCCTGATCCAGATATGGACAGGGTACCCTGATAACAAAATCCCCCCCTTTTTGTAGTTCTACGAGTTGTATCTTAATAATAATAAATTTGATTATGATTATGGATGCTATTATTATTAATTACAATTATATATCTATCTTTATATATACATTATAATATATATATCTTTGGATTGCCAGTAGTACAGCTAACTTATTGAAATTCCAAAATAGCCAAATTTGAGAACTCCTAACAGGCCAGAACAAGAAAAAGGAGCTGAAATTACTTTGGTGCTCGCTGTTGTGTTGCTGGAATAGTTTGGGCTGTGAGGGTTAACCCAACTAATTATATTTAACAGATGGCCTCAAATATGAGTAACCGAGGGTTCTGAATTCCCCTGGGTTCCTAAATAGAAACTTCTACTCAGAGAAACTGCCTCACACAGCCTGGTAATGATTTGAACTCACCGCGGCCATGTGCAATGGCATCCAGCCGTTAACTTTTGGCACACACAGTAAATCCAGCAGCAATCTCCCGCCGTGTGAGGGATTCATCTCAAAAGGCTTCCCACTTAGGCAGCGGTGAAGGGCAAAATGGGCGCTTATACCCCCACCCCAAAGTGGAATTCTAAGGGGGAAAGCAATATGACTCAGACTGTTAGAGCAAAACAAATGCACTGTTTGTAGCAAAACTGCTATGATCGTGACGGCGCAGCTATCGCTATGGCAAGGATTGTATCTTGTGGTTGGGAGAGCGTCGACAGCACTTCCTGATGAGAGCAAGCTCTGATGGTCAGATGGAAAAGACAATCGTCAGTAGCTTATCAACTCTCTAGAGGCTAGTGGAGCCTTAAGGAAAGAATTAGCTGTCTCCAAACCTGAATTTTAATGTATTCTCCTGTTTCAGCCAAGGAAGAAACAAAAACACTGCCTATCCTCAACGAGGCCGAGCCAAAACTGGGGGATGCTTGGGAAGAGTCCCGTGGAGGAGGAGGAGGAGCATCCCACAAATTAAGCCCAGCCTACACATGAAGAGACTGAAGCATCTCCCACTACTTGATGCTCTGAGCAGCTCATGGGAGAACAGAAATTCTGTTTCCTGAAAGTAAAGGTTGATTAGATTAGGATGCCTTCTGAATCAGCAGGCTATGGTTTGTCTAAGCCAGGGGTGTCAAACTCAAGGCCCAGGGCCCGGAACTGACCTGTGGAGTGTTTAGATCTCGCCCGCAGAGTCACCCTGCTAACAAAGAAAGACTGGCCTGTGGTACCTCTGCCAGAGAAAACAGAGCTTGCAAGGAACATGGTCAGCCCTCCTGAGCTCTGTTTTTACTGGCAGAGGGTTGCAGGAGACTGTTGCAGGCAAAAACGGAGCTTGGGAATCTATTTTCCCTTGCAGAGTGCTTGAGCCAACACAGGTGCCCCTGACACAAGTGACGTCAAGCTGGCCATGCCCTTCCTGGTCTCCGAAGGTCAAACACAACCCTGATGCGGCACTCAATGAAATTGAGTTTGACACCCTTGGTCTAAGGATACTGAAGTTTAGATTTAAAAGAGGGAGTTTTTAGTCACTTCTTTTTGGTCTATCTTAAGGATTTATAGCAAGTACAGACAAAGAAATGAATCAATTAAAAACAGAAAAAGTCAGTTATGTCAATGGTCATGTCTTGTATCAGTGGAATTAAAATATTAATTCCACTTAACTTAATACAAGATGCCTTCCCCCAAAGAATTTTAAATGACTAAACAGGTTCCTTGAATTCATTAAACAGCATCTGACAAAGATGAAAGCAGCTACATTTCTTTGAAAGTATTTCCTTTGCCGCTGGGAAAATCTTAAAATTAATTCATAGCAGCATAGCTAAATAATTTTAGATCAGGGAAGTAATGATTTCACGCATATTCATTAGATATCTTTAGGTTGTATTTGAGAATAAGCATGCTTTTTTGCAAGAAATATATTTCAAGAGTAAAAAATAAGAGAGGGAACTGATCTACCCAATAACTTTAAGAATTTTAAAAATGATCTTTGACATAATACTAGTTCAATGGGTATTGAGATATTTTGTCAGATCCTATATTGACCCAAGCTAGGACATTAACATTATTGGTAGCTAGTTTGCTCTAATGGTTAAGGCACCAGGCTAGAAACCAGGAAACTGAGTTCTAATCTTGCCTTCGGAATGACAACTGGCTGGTGACTTGAACTTGTCACTCAACCCAACTCACAGGGTTGTTGTGGAGAAAATAGGAGGAAGAAGGTCTATTAAGTATGTTTATCATTTGAGTTGTTTATAAAAATAATACAGATGGGATAAAAATAAAATAAATAATTATAAGCAATATGGTTTATTCACATAACAGAATTTATTAAAATACATTAAGTACATAAAACACATAATAAAATAAAATAAAATTCTCCAAACAGGAATACATAATACATAAGGCAATGGGAAAACATGCTATGGAAAGATAAAATTCTAATCAAGCTCTTTGAAAAGTATGAACAATAACAATATTAACCAGATGCAAAATTGTTGATTAAAGTCTATGTTTACATTTATTCTGCCTTCAAGTTTCCATGAAATATAACTACTTTATTTGGATTTAAAGGTAGTTGTAATACGTACATTACCCAAGAGAACAAAAAAGATTAATATTATACATCAGTAATGAAGAAAAATACATTAAAGTCCATTCCTCTTCACAAATAATCACAAACACACTTTCTTCTCTCTTTTTCTATAGAATAGAATAGAATAGAAGAGAAGAGAAGAGAAGAGAAGAGAAGAGAAGAGAAGAGAAGAGAAGAGAAGCTGGAAGGGACCTTACAATCTCAGACAAGTGACTGTTCAGTAGATTCTTAAAAACCTCCAGTGATAGAGCACCCATGATTTCTGAAGGCAACTGTTCCACTGGTTAATTGTCCTCACTGTTAAGAAGTTTCTCCTTAATTCTCCAACATGCC
This sequence comes from Laticauda laticaudata, assembly GCA_004320025.1. NCBI lineage: Eukaryota > Metazoa > Chordata > Lepidosauria > Squamata > Elapidae > Laticauda > Laticauda laticaudata. The sequence goes on from BHFT01070077.1 coordinate 15,859, forward strand.
TTTGGGATAATCCACACATATGGGTTGAATCTGTCTTTCTGCCCAGAGACTGAGTCATAAATCTTTGCCACATCTCTTCCAGTCGGGGAAGAAAGCCCCCTAGACCAGGGGTGGGATTCTATAAGTTCGCACCTATTCACTAGAACCGGTAGTTAACATTCTAAGCAGTTCAGAGAATCGGTTGTTAGAAGAAATTACTAGTCTAATCCTGTAAGGAAGGCAGGAAGGAAGGAAACATTCTGGTGTTGCTTACAAAAACTGCCACTCTGTTAACCTTTATTACATTCTTGGTAGGACTGGACTTCCTGTCTCTGGAACTTCTCTGGAGTTTTTTCCCCCTCCTTTGCTTGTGTGGAGTGACCATTTAAAGTTACAATGGCACTGAAAAAA
>BHFT01070078.1:0-25305 GCA_004320025.1 Laticauda laticaudata
AACCCGGGATCAGGCTGCTTTCAGAAAAGAGGTTTTATGTTTTCATGTTCTGTATTGTGTTTGTCTATGTTTGTTTCGAAAAATCAATAATGTTTTTTTCAAAAAAAAATGATGCCATTCTAACTCTCAAGTTTAGGAAGAAGGAAAGCCACTTTATTATTACCTTTATTATCAGAGTACAACATGTATACAATGAGATTGGCTGAGCCTCCCTTCATGCACCCCCCCACCCCAATACAATTCACAGTGAGGACAGAATTCCCTAACCCAGTCCAATCTTATTACACTATTTGACTTCTGAAATCTTGCCAAGCAAACCAGGAATCAGCACTGACTTGGAGGGGCACACATACACACAAATATTGAAATGATACACATACAATTTTTATGATGAGGACATATTTCCCAGAAATGAACCAGACTTTTTTTATACTTGGATTCTTTGGGCTGACTCCAGCAAACTTCAATTCTTTCTTCTGTTCTATTCCAAACAGCATTAAAAAAAAAAGTCAAGTTCTACCTTGAATATTCTATAAAGCCAATAATTTGACATGAATTATATAAGTTTATAAAAGTTATGGATGAGCAACTTATGCTATTGGTATAAAAATAAACATCATGTTTTCTCTCTATTTTCTGAGACTGTCACTATACTTTAATTGTTAAGAAGTTGAATTATAAAGGTGACCTACAATTTCTCCAAAAGACATTAGTAAATACATACACACACACCCTCAAATATAGTTCTATTACACCAGAATTCTGAATGTGATACTTGATTAAAAAAATGACATAATGCTCATTCACTTGCTTCTTAGACTTACCTTTATTAAGGAATGATGTATTCAAAATGTTTTTATCTCCTTGCCCTCTAAGTTTTGGCTCAGGACTGTTACATAGCATGTAATGAAGTACTGAATGTAGTTTTATCAGCTGAGCTTGTGCCTCCCAATGAACTGAACAAACACGCTGACATTCAGATGCCAGTGCCTCTGCCCTACTCTCTGTACTACATAGGCTTAAGCGTAACTGGGACACTTCGGCCTCCAGCTTTTCTATTGCGTCTTTGGCATGTTGTTCATTTGCATGGGAAACTTCCAGATCTTGAGTTAACTGTTCCCCATGAGCTATCAAAGTTGCCTCCTTCTGTACCATCATCTGCTTGAGTGATTCCATCTATGGGAAAAACAATAGAACTTGGACATAGGAAAAAAGGATAACTTTAAAATAAGTAAATACCTCCTAGGCAAAATAAAAGACAAACTGGGAAAAGTTAATTTAAGTAGACAAAAGAATAAGCTTTGTATATTATTACAAATATAGGTAGTTCTCAATTTATGGCAGTAGTTGAGACTTGAATTTCCATCACTAAGGAATGCAGTTGTAGAGTGTGACTACACTGTAGAGTGTGAGGGGTGAATGTGGGTTTTGGAGGGTGCATGAGAATGCAAGAGTGTGAAAGACGTATTACGTAGGTTAAGAAGAACTGCACAAGGGAATCTGCAAGAAGCACTGTGTGACACAGGGAAGATGCACAGAGGTACATAAGAAGTGCCACAGGGGTCAGAAAGGATATGTGAAAATGCATGGCTGGTCAGCAGGACATGAGCATAGAGAGGCTGGGGGGGGGGGAGAGTATAGATGGGGGAAACTTACCCCAGTGACCAGTGATCTCCCTATTGGCTTCCCCTTTGACTTTCTGGGAAAACAGGCATGGAAGGTTGCAAATATTGATCATATGAGCTTGAGGTACTCGGCAGCCAGTCCTAAGTGCAAACAAGTTTCCAAGCACCCTGACAGCAATCACATGGCCACAGGGGTATTGGGTTGGCCAGAACTCTGAGAACCACTTGTAACCAGCATTCATTCAGTACAATATAACTTTGAAGAGTTGCTGCATGAAGGGTTGCTGGATGTAAATCAAAGACTAGCTGTAGAGCATTACCTATTGCTTTATCAGTTTTAGGCAAGTAAAGGAAAAAAATTAAGCCAGGTTATTCCAAACAATGCAAGAGAGAGGCCAATGTACTAAAAAAAAATAAAACACTGAAAGCAGGTTTTATTCTGAAAAGACTACTGTACATTGATAATATAGATACTGGCAATAAAGAGAAAAATAAAAAGGAACTGTTGTGGATGATACCTGGCTAATGAATTCCTGCACTTCTTGTTTGTGCTCAGCAAGCATCTTTTCTGCTTGTTGTAGGGCACTGTTCAATTTGGTGATTTCATCCTGATGAGCATCATCCCTCTCTTGTAGCTTCTTGAGTCTGAACTCCTTCTCCTCCAATGAGAGAATCAAGCTACAGCAGAAAAAAAGCAAGATTTCAGTTATAAGATAACCATATTTAAGTACAAAAAACCAATTTTCTTTCCCATAGATGCTATCAACATAGCTCTTTTATGGTACACAATTATAAATTATGATGTACAAGGAAAATTTCAGTATATATGCCAGTAAATAATAATTACACAAAAATGTGTCAAGCACAGTGTGCATCTGTGAAAGAAGATCCTGATACAAAAATTATTCATGCCATATAACTGGGGGAATATGGGGGATTGAACTACCAAGAGATTATCTCTCTTAATGTAAACAGTGTAATAAAAAAACAAGGGAGATCATACCAGCATTAACAGATAGAGACTGCATGAAATTATATTGCAATCATTAAATGGCAGCAACAATCCTGACAGGATACTACAATAATTAGTCAGAAATGCAGACTATAAGAAATAAGCTTTAAGAAGTATAAAAGTCTGGCAATTTATATGTATAAAATTACAAAATACTCTTTTGGAATGAACAATCAAGGACTATCCTAATTTTTTCTAAGAGAAGTTTTCACCAAGTACATTCTAAAAAAAATCTGTATTCCCACACAATTCTTGAATATCTATCAGTAAAAAGTAATTCTCTTTGAAATCATTATTTTCCACTTACTGCTGTTTGTGCTTACCTAGCTCGTTCGTGCTCCAGAGTTTTCAATGTTTCCTTAAGTTCCAAATTCTGGTTTTGTTCTTTCTTCATACTTGTATCCTTATTTTCCATTTCTTCTTGCCTGTTATGAAGAAGGGCCTGAAATTCTGCATTCTGATATTCAACTTTTTCTTTCCAATTCTGCAACTCGGAACAGCGTTTTTGTGCTTCTTCCCAATGGCTCTGAAGCAGGGCACTTTCATGTTCTGCCTCCTCCTGCTGCCTTTGAAGTACAGCTTTCATTTTGACATTCTTAAGTTCCACCTCCTCTTTCTGTTGCCGCAGATTTCTGTTCTGAAGTTCTGTGTCCCTTTTCTGATTCTGCAGCAGTTTGATTTGAGATTTTGCCTCTTCCCATTGCCTCTGGAGCTCAGAATTCCGAAGCTCCACCTTTTCCCACTGATTCTGCTTTCTTTCCAGGGCTTGAACAGTGGTCTGCTGGTGCTCTACCTCTTCTTTCTTTCTTAGCAGCTTGTTGTTTAGGTGTTTTTCAGTCTCCCACTGACTTTGCAGCATAGCTGTCAGTTCTGTGTTTCTTTGTTCTAACTCTTCCTTCTGTCTCTGCCACTTAATGTTCTGCTGTACGACCTCCTCTCTCTGTTTTCTCTCTGTTTCTAGCACCTTTTGCAGTTGTGACACTTCCAACTCCTTCTGCTCAGACAATTCTTTCTTTTCTCTTAAATGCTGTTCAGCCTCTTGGTTAAACAGTTTACAAGAATCTTTTGCAGCCAGCAGTTGGAACTCCAACTCTTGTATCTTAAAAGAGAGAATAAAATAGTGAAGAGGCAGATCGTATAGTTTTCACAAATGTCAACACAATGGTATGTTGTACTACACACAAGATGGTACATTATGGCTCACCATAAATACTGCAGGTTTAAACATCTCAAGATAAACTAATTTAACATCAGCCTGAGCTTTTTAAATATTTCAGTATTTATCTGGTCATAACAGAAATGGCACCAATGCCATTTACACCATTTAAGAGATAAGGGAAAAATAAATTTGGCAGAAGTGAAGTTAGCTACCAGAATCATTCTTGCTATAAAACCCAAACTATCTGGCTTTTCTTTAAATAATATATATTTCTTGAAGAAATGTTTTGATTTTTTTATTCATACATCTTTCCATAATATTTTGGAAAAGTTGACAAAGCTCAATTTTAGCCCACGCACATAGCTTCTCATTACAATTTCAGAAAGGTTGTATATTAACAGAAGGTAAGAATAGGTTAAAGTAAAATCACCTGATTTTGTAAACTGTTTTGTTGATTAAGTAGGAGATTTATTTCTTCCTTGAGAGATTTTATTTCCTCATTCTGCTTTATTGTTAATGTTTTCATTGTATTTGTGGTATCTTTCAGCTCAGCTTCCAGAAGTTGTACATTACTCTGCCAATATATAAATATGTAAGAATTTTTTTTATATACGGTATCTAACTATGTGTATATCCAGGCTTAGTTTCCATAACACCTTTCTTTTATTAAATTTCTAGTTACTTATACAATCCAGGAGGACACATATGCATTCAGAAGTATTGATTGACTGATTTACTCTGCCACTCCATTCTCATAGAACCGAGCAACATACAATCATCAAAAAATTAGAACAATATAAAATCTATCTATATACTTTCAATAATAGTGCCATCCAGCTTTATATTCTCCTATATAAATTCTATTTGTATATTTTTAATTATATGTATATCTATAGCAATGAGTAACGAATGAGATACTGTGTGAGAAGTAAAGTGAGATCTATTACTTAAGAAATAATGTGAGATCTATTCTGACCGATGGCTTATACACGTTTTATGAGGAATAATGGCTGTATATTGTATGGAAAGCAATTAAATCTTATTGTGTATTTTTTTTAATTTTCTGCACTATTCAAGTAGACCATCAAAATTTGGCTGGAGAAGAGTGATAGATTTGTAAAAGGAAAATATTCAACCAAGAACTACACTGAGCTAGATTTCACATCCTACAAAACCCCAAAATAAAAAGGGGGGCCAATTTTTTCTCATCACTTGCCACTAGAGTTGGCCCAACCACTTCAAATATGTCACTAGAGGCAGCCAGTTTTTCCCCATTTCCAGGATGTTAGGGGTCTGAAAGTTGTTTTTTTCATGATGAGATCATGAATAATTCATTTATCTCCAACTTCTGGATCTGGAAGAAGTTTAAAGTAAAGCTTTTCCAGAGGGCTTTTGGAGTTTAATATAATGTATTTTTTTGAGATTTTTATAATGTATCTCTAGGATATTTTGAGTTTTTATTATTGTGAGTAGACAAGAGACATTTTATGATTGTGGCAAGATAAAAATATGATAAATAAATAAATAAATAAATAAATAAATAAGGCAGGATTCAGTTGATCTACTGGCAATTTTGCTAGTAAAAGGTACTATAAGCTTTGTTGCAGTAGGAATGTCAAGAGCATCATTTCATCATTTCAAAACCTAGAACTGAACAAAGTTATTGTTTAAAAAACATCTGCTGGATAGTATTATGCTGATGCTTCGGTGGCAGAGAAAAATATTATCAATGCCATGCGATAGGCCATAAATTGATTTTAAGTCATGTCTACCAAGATCTGCCCTGAATTTTTCTCAGCATCTACCTTCTTTTGCTAAATGTTTGTGGATCCCATGACTCAGCTGCCTTGGTACCCATCAAGCTCTTTCCCCATCATAAACTGGAAGACAATATGCTAACTTCAGTACCATCTTAATTCACACAAACAATCTCCCTCCCCCCAAGACCCTACAGCCATATTGAAAAAAATAAAAAAATGAACTAGGGCTATACAGAATATCCTAGAAGCTAGACGATATAAGATGAAGCCTTTTGATAAATTGATGTTTGCAATGCTAAACTCACCCTGATAGCCACTTCCTAGGGCAACAATTGTGCAAGATAATTTGCAACACACTTAAAAACTTCCAAATATATCCACCAGCCTGAACAGAGTTGCTAACCTTCACTTATATAACCTCTAGGAGCCTGGGCTCTATATAGTAAGGAAGAGAAATGAGGATATTGTATCATGTGAAAAGAGTAGTTTTTATACATCTCATATTGCTTTGAGCTGGATACTTGGAAAGTTTCACAGTATTTTTCACTGCTTATTAATCTGCTTACCTGTTCCCTCTTTTCAAGCTTTTTCCTCTCCTGATGAAGACATTCCAGCTGCTGAGAAGTATTAGCAAGTTTTTCATTTGTTTGGAAGATTTCCTCTCGTAACAATTTCTTTTCATTCTCTTTTTCTAGAAGAGCCTATACAGGTAGAGATTACATAGAAATGTATTTGAATCCATTGAACACATGAGCATTTTAAAGCTAGCAGTATCACAGTAGAAATTAACAGTTTATAATAAGCTGAGCTGACTCCAGGCCGCATAATTAGACTTGAGTAAAGCAAGAGCATTTCAGGCCTTCTCAAAAGACTCATTTCCCAAGATTTCTCATCTAAATGCAAATTTGTTAAGTATGAAATACTAGAAATATCTACGGTATTTGTTTTAACAATTTATATCCACTATAAAATTTAATTTAGTACCTAGAAAGAATCAAATCATGCTGAACATTTTCCATAAAATATACTGTTTTCTTATGTATCACTATGAAGCCCACCTCTTCTTTGTTCTATTTGAAAATGATCAGTTTTCTATGAAAACAGACCATGGTCAGTGTAAACTGCTGAATCAATGCTGGAACAGAATTTCAGGAAAATGAAATTACACACATAGCACCTTTAAAAGATAAACATACAAGATCATCTTATGCCTTTCAACTTTATCCTCACACCAACTTGAGAAATAGAAAGAGGTGCCAGAGAGCAATTGATTTAAGCTCAACTTTGAGCTTGGAGACGCATCTCTAGAACTTCAGCTTCATGCACCTTTTCCCAGAGGTTGACCCAGAAGTAACTCAAGGAAAGAATGTTTTCTTTCATTCCCTCATTTGATGATTTCTCTCTAGTTTGTTTTCCCATAGAAAAATTGCCTTCTTGTTGAAATATGTTCTTGAAATACTTTCCCCTTTTTGTTCCTGTTAGAATAGCATCCTGCCCTCTTCTTTCCCTCCTCTACTGTCCATCCCCAATTCCCTGATGATAGAAAGTTCAGATGTGGAGTCTTTCAATAAGTTCATGTAATTTGTTATGTCATGTACTTTGTCCTTTAGGATCTTAAACATCTATTCTCTACATTCTCTTAGTGGATCTGGTTACACTTACAAACATGTTTTCTTAAGTATAGGCTCAGTGGTCCCAACTACTATAGAGTTACTTCCAAATGTTAATGAAAGAAGGAAGACAACTTATACAACTCTATCTATATTTCTTCTCCTGCATGTTTCAGGTACTTCCTTTATGAAGACATTCAGAGTTTTAGCGCCCACTGACCACAAGGACAATGGAGCACAGAGAGTAAGAAATTTCCTTTATATTCCTTCTTTATTGTCTTCTATTATTTTGTTTGGGAGATTAACAATTATACTGAACTTCCTGATTTTGCTTCATAAGCTTTCTGGCTAATTCTCAGAAAGGGTGAAGCTAGTCAGAAATAGGTTTTCACTTAGTGTGAATGAAGCTTTTATATTAAAATTGCGAACAGCAGCTTCACCAATGTATGCTCAAATTAGATTCCCGGATATTAATCAGGGATCAATAAGTTTTAAAATGCACTGCATGAAACGGAATATAAGTAACTCAAAAACCAATTTTTAAGTAAAAACCTGTGAGACCAAAGTCAACACAGAAGATATATAAAACGTGAAGGTCTTAAATATACTTAAAAATTAAGACAAGTAAAAGAGTATCCCTTTAACATCTTAATTTTTATCACTCCAGATTCCGCGTAATAGCAATTCTATTTTTAACACTACAAAATGTTCAATCTCCTCATCTCAAAAATTCTTATTACCTAAAGGAATGATAGACATCTAACATGGGAAGACCTATGTGTGAATGGTATGTGTAACAGCCAATTGGAAGATATGCAGTTGCAAAAATTTTAATATCTAAAGTAATAACAAAGAGGAATACATAGCAGTAATATTCCACATTAATATATCAGTCATAAATAACAAAGAGAAAAACAAAGGGGCTGAAGCAAAACTTCAAGATATGTAGACTCTCAGCAATTACCATACTGGCATGAGAATTTTGAGGAATGAAGTCTAAATTCCTAATGGTGTTCAGAGTGGAGAAGGAAGTTCTAATACAAGCCATACTACCTCTTGTTTGGCATTTTCAGCTTTAATGAGCTCATCTTCCATATGGGTTTGAATTTCAGTGATCTTCTGCTGCAGTTCCAACAACTTCCTTTCATAGACACTTTCAGTCTCTTCTTTCTCCTTGACTATATGTTCCAATTCTATTTGGCGACGTTCACGTTCATTTCCCTAGAAATACATTTGGCGAATCTAATCAATATATAGAGAAAAAAGAATGATTTCTTCTTTAACCACTAAAGCAAAGGCTCTGCCTTTAAGCAAAGATTTGAAATGGGTTAACTAAAGACAAGATACTTTGTCTTAATGTCATATAATGAGATAAAAAAAAAGAATTGATCAGAAAGAGAACACACAGGTTGAGGTGAAACAGAGCATCTGGAGAAAAGAAAAAAAAGTTGTATAATTTAGTGTGAGGTATAACAATCATGTGAGACACAGAACCAATGACAAAGTAAATGTATAAATGCTTGCCAGCTTCTTAGATAGTGTGTCAATTTCTTCTTTATGTACAGTGTAGCAGTGGCTGAGGGTTTCTTGATACTTCTGCTCTATCTGAGATAGCTGCTGTGCTTTTTCTTCTTTCTCTTGTTCAACTTTTGATTTTGCAGTTTCCAGCTCAGCCCTAAGGCACTTCACTTCTCCTGAAATAATAAGCAAAGAAGAAATTGAATTTCCCATTATCCAAAGAAAATATAAGTATTCTACTGTTTCACGAAAACTCCCAACTATTTCTCACCTTGTATCACTTCTTTGGCCTGGTTAATTGTCTGAATTTTCATTTCCAATTGATCTCGGGTAACTTCTAGTTGAGATAATTGCTGTTGAGTCTGGAAGAGATTTGATTCCAAAAGATCCTTTCCTGACCTACAAGAATCAGACATAAAATTGGCATTTAGTATTTGTCTCTTTCTTATACAACACTTTGAAGCCTGAAATATATAATAAGAAAAAATGTCACATTTGAAGTACTCCAGTTAGAACTTTGATATATAAACAATCATAACTTTAGTAAGTATCTATTTGTTAGGCTGATATCAGACAGTTAATATTGGGAAAGAATACATTTTTGTGTGTGCATTATATTGATTCCTTGAAAGCAAATCCTACAAATTATATGCATAATTTCAAACTTGGATAAGGCTTGAATAATAGCATTAGCACTATATATTGCTCCAACAATCTGGGTCCTCATTTATCTCCAACAACCTGGGTCCTCATTTTACCGACTTCAGAAGGATGGAAGGCCAAGTCAACTGTGAGTCAATGAGACTTGAACTGCCAAATTGCTGGCAGCTGGCAGTCAACAGAAGTAGCCTGCAGTACTGTATTCTAACCACCACGGCTCTTATAATATGGTGTATAAGAGATGGCATAATAATGTGGTATAATAATGTAACTGCTATATATTTCTTAAGTTGCTTTCTGCAAGGGCAGACCAAATACAAGAGCTTTGTATTATGAAATATGATGATTTTTATCAGAATCCAAATTACCGTGAATATATAATTATTTATTCAAATAATCAAATAATCTTCATCCAACACTTTCTTACCTAAATTTGGACACCTGCTCTGTAAGAGTCAGTCTGTCTCTCTCAACAACTTTTAATCGTACTTCCAAAGCAGTTTTTTCACGCATTAGCGATTCCTTTTCTCTCGAAGCCTTGGACAGCATTTCCCCTGTATGAATTAGCTCTTGATTTGCTTGTTCCAAACTAGTATGATATATTTCATTCTGATGATGTACCTACAAGAACAAAAAAAAAGTTTAGTATAAAATAGTCTCAATAGATACCACAGTAAAAAAGGAAATCTTCATGGCTTCATTGTTTACTTATATGTATAAAAATAACTACTACATTTTTAAATCTACACTGTGTTATGTGCTTTTATTTAAATAACTACCCATATTGTGAACTACTACTCTGGGAACTCCTAAAACAAATAAAAACAGCAAAAACAAAACACCACCCCACAGTGAAAACTTCTGGAACCCCAGGCCAACTTTCTTCTATACACATTAGTGTACTATACTTTGCTGGGGCTCCTGCCTGATTGTACTCCAATCATTGACCTCTGCCACAGGAAACAATGCTATCTATGCAAGTTAGCTTTTAATACTCACCTGACTCAGCTTCTCATTTGCCTCTTCCTTTTCACCTGTTAGTACTTTCAATTCATTCTGTAAGCTTTCCTGCAACTCCTCGGCCTTATGCAGCAACTGTTCCAACCGAAACTTCTCTGCACTTAATTCTTCATTTGTTCTTTCTATCTGGTTAAACTGCTTTTGCAAGGAAGCCCCTCTCCTTTCCATGTGATCTACTTTGTCCAAGAGAGCCTGGTTTTCTTGTTCTAACTGAATGTTACAAAAGACCAACAATTAATAAAGATAATCTTAAGCTTGAAGAAATACTTGTTTTTATTCTGAGTTGAACACTTATCACTGAATTAACATATCCCTTATTTTCATACTACATGCCGTCAGCATAAGAACAATGGATCTAGAATATGTTCTTACCTTCAAAATCAGTTGGTTTAAACTCACTTTATCCAGTGCTAGTGCTTCATTAAGGGCACTCATCTTTGTAACTGTATCATGAAGGTTAGCAGTTTCTGCCTTCAGCTTATTGTGCACACCCGTTAGCTTTGCAAGAGACTCTTCAGCCTTACAGAATGAAATTAAACATATCAAAAACAAACACCTATCAAACACAATGACAAATTTCTGTTCAGTGGTTTGAACATGTGCCAAATTCTGCTCATCCAATTATGGCCAAATAATTTAATCTTGTGAGTAGCATTGGGGATAAGGAGAGGAAAAGATGGTGTAATTGCCTTCTGTGTGACAACATACTTTTATGCCTAACATACTTATTAACTGGAATTATATATAAATCTCAGGAAATATATAACATAAAATACATTTTAATTAGTCTGATCATAACAGCCAACTTTCATTTAATGTCTTTACCAACCAATATTTTGTGCCTCCCAACAAAAACCTTCAGTGTGACACTAATTAAGGTCCTGTAAATTTCAAGCAGCATTGCAGCCAGCAGAAGGGCTCTAATCAACTAATTAATGTCACAGAGATGAGCTTGTTAACTTGAATTTAGAACTTTTTAAGGAAGCACTGCATTCTGGAGAAAAGCAGCACAAGAAGAGATAGCTTGTTTCAGCCCTGTGAGGGGAGAGGACTTATTATTATCTGAATAAGACAGCAGCTACCAGTGATCTTCACACCACTTACTCACTTAGTAATGCCTAATTATCAAGTCATTAGGACAGAATGAGTAAAGGTATAGTATTTAACATTTAATGTGACATTTATACTTTACATATTTCCAGTTTAAATTAAAATATAAGGTAAGGTCTCAACAAGAAAGTACATTAACAGTACCTGCTCTAATGCTAAACCAAGTTCATATTTTTCTTGCTTCATCAGCTCTCCATCAAGATGAGATTTTTCCAATGATTCTCTCATAGCTATCAATTCATTTTTTATCAATGAATGTTTTTCTTCAAGAGCATTTTGATCCTCCTGACTGAAACAAATATTTTAAAAATATTATACATGTATTTGCTATTAAAACAGAGGTACATCTTTCATATTCTGCCCTGAGAAAATTGTCCTAAGAGTATTGAAAGCTGGTTTTGCAGCCAAAGTACTGCTAATTCACTCAATAGTAAAATTTACACAATTCAAATACAGTACATGGGAGGGAAGAGAGAAAAAAAATCACTCAATTTTTTTTCCTGTTAAGCTGTATCAATAAACTGAAGATGCTTATATCCAGGATTGGAATACTGAAGCATTGCAGCTTGTATCAATATACTGGATATATTTTCTAAATAGTTCTAAATATACATGCTCTAAATATACATACAAGAGTATATTATCTTGCAAGGTAGCTTACATAGACTATAATAGGTAAAGGTTTAATTGCTTTTGTGGTATACTAGCCAAAATGTGCACAAACTGACTACATTCTACCCTAATTCTTAGGATATGTTTCATCTGACACTTAAGGTTGGTAACATGGTCAACATTATCACTAAATATATGTATCTTTACAGAAAATTAATCTTCCAATATAATGAATGAGAAAAAGTTACATTAAAAAAAGAACAGACGCATAATATGGGACCAGGTCATTTTTTTAGAGCAAACTACAGTTCTTTGGGGAATGTGTGAACAAAACAAGCAAAAAAGCTCACATGTACTCTCTCTCACGCATAAGCCTTTCCAATTCCTCCTGTTTTTCTTCTTTCTCTCCATCTGCCATATCTCCTTTCAGTTGTAGCTCTGTGTTACTTTGGCGTAAATGCTGGGCCTCCTGTTCCAAAATTTCCAGATGTTGCTGCAGTTCCATTCTAGATTTGTCCAGGGTTTCATGATCACTGCAAAACAGCAGCCTCCAGTTAAGTAGTTGCTTATACTGCTGGAAATGAATAATAACTACCATGGCAACAACAAACAGATGCATAAGATAAATTAATAATTAATAGTATATTAAAAAAAAAGAATTACTGTCATCTCCCAGATATTTTGAACGACAGCTCTCAAAATTTTTAATCGGGAGAAGCAAAAGAATTCCATTAATTGCAAACTCAGCACATCTGAAGGCAGAAAATTGGAGAAGATGCTTTAAACATGGAGAAAGCTAACCTAACGCATACCTATGGTAAGTCTCCAGCACAGACTGTAAATGCTGAAGCTGGTTTGCATATGTGTCTCGTTCTCCTTCTAGTTGTTCTAGCCTATCTCTTAGGAAGCTGCATTGCTCTTCCTGCTGCTTTTGTTGCTTTTCCAAAGCAGTGGCAGAATCTTGACTTTCCAATAGCTGTTGCCTCAATTGCTGCAAAAGGGGGAGGGGGGAACCAAGAAAATAAGGATTAACAAAAAACGTTAATGATGAGAGAATGGAGAGTGAATAGATATTTACAAAGATCAAGTGTTGAATTTTTTATAGGAGGAAGAAGTATTCTTATCCGTCCTCTTACCTCTACTTGATTTCTTCTTCTAGCAAGCACATCACGTAAAAGAAGAAGGGTCCCATCTGAATCATCAGTATTCAGTTCCACAATACCACAAGGGTCCGCATACTTTTCAGCTTGCCTGATGCCAATTGTTGCATCATTCTCACTAATAAGTGCCTGAAATCCAAACCAATATTCACGGTGCTAGTTTTTCATATTAAAACCATCACCTTCCATAGAATCTCCTACCTAGGATCTACTCTTTTGAAAGATTCTAGTGAACAATGGCTAAGTCATTAACCTTGTTCATATTTTATATCTGCACAGAACCTTACCAAGTTGAAGCAAGACTAGATCATCTCAGTGTTACATCTGACATCCACTATCCATATGCTGAGTACTGCTTATAAGAAGTAACTTGCCAGCAGAACTTGTAATTCATGAGATTGGAGAATAACAACCTGATTAGGAAGATTTAACAAGTGGTCCACAAATAATGACACTATTGCCAGTGCTGAATTTTGGAGATGTACAATTGAAAAATATAACCTTGATAACTGTTCCTCCAAATACCATAAATCTAAATAATATGTAATGAGAGTGCCCGTATTACCCAAGTGATGACTTATATGATGGATGGAACATAAAACAATTTCTCCATTTAAATGACTATCATCACATAGTGGAAGACAGATTTTTCTGAAACACGGAACATGTTCTCCAAAGTATCTCAAAGTAATAATATGATTATTTTGTTATTAAATACAAAACAATTTTATGAACATATTTCTAATATAATAAGATAGGCATTGTCTTCCTTCTAAACACATAAGAAATTCATAACCAACTATCGACCTCTCCTTGTGAAATAACAGAAAATGTAACTTGAAAGGGGCCTTGTAAGTCATTTAGTCCAGCACCATATTTATTCAATTTATTTAAAAGCCTCCAGTGAGTGACAGTCCACTCTGACTGAACTCTGCTGATTGGCTGATACAAGAATAGTAAAATAATACCAATTTTGCTGAAGCTGTACTGGTTACCAGAAGGCTTCTAGGTCCAATTCAAAGTTCTGATTATTAACTATAAAGCTTTTTATGGCTCAAGTCTCTGGTACCTTTGGCTACCAGGTAAGCAAGATAAAATTTATCTGGCCACTCTGCAAAGGCAAGTGGGTAGGAAAGAAATCCTCTCACGTGAAAAGTCAAGGGAAAGGAGGGGGGGCAGAAAATTCAACAGGGAACCACTTAATGCTCAAACTAAGGATGAAACTTTCTTTGTTGTCCTTTTGAAAAATATTAATACTATATTCTTCAGCAGGTTTTGAGATATTGTGGTGGAGGGAGGTATAAGCAATCAGCTAAATATAGGGAAGTGCCTGTGTTTTGGGGGGCAATATTATTTTGATTTGATTAAAAACTACGTGGTTTTTTTTTTGTTAAAAAGAACCCCATAGTCTGAGATGACAACAAAAATTATTGTAAATCAATAATTTTTTTGCATAAATCTTTTCTATATTTTGTAAATTGGAGGTCTGTAATGCAATGCTTGCTGTATAATAAATATATTTTTGTGATTGGTCACACTTATCACAATGGTTATGAGTGGACAAAGGCCAGTCATACACTACAAAGTATGCTCCTTGGTATCCAAATGTGTACCTCTAGGCAAAAGAATGTGATATTTAATTTATATTTTAAAAAAGTAACAGAATCATGAAAAGCTATCCAAATTATACTACCTGGGTAATTTCTGTTAATATGTGTTGCAGAGAAAATATCTCTTCACTAATATCTTTGCTTGGTATTTGGTCACAATTTATCTTCAAATTATTAGCCTTCTGAAAAAATAAAGTATTAGAATTAAATAACTGTTTATAGAATCTGAATCCACACAAACATCTGGACTTAGAACATAATTTAATGGGAATACTGGGTCACAACATGTCAATAAAACTGCAATAGATATATCTCACTAGCCAAAACATATATGAAAGCATACAAAAAGGAGATCTATCTGTAGGCAAATCCATCAAGTATTATAGGATTCCAGAGCAGTAAAGGGAAATTAGTACTTTTTAACTAGCTATTAAAATTAAATTCAGTTTATATTTGCAGACATGTTTTTGAACTCCATTAGCAAAAAGAATTTTGGCTTTATAAATGAACAACCTGTTTTTCCATTCCAATAGAATTAGAATAGAATAGAATAGAATTCTTTATTGGCCAAGTGTGATTGGACACACAAGGAATTTGTCTTGGTGCAAATGTTCTCAGTACACATAAAAGAAAGAATAGTGTAATTATATAAACATTAGGTATTTACTGTTGTAGCAAATAGTACATTTCTTTCCAAAACATCTTGTGCTCCATCATTTAACTTGTGAAAGCAGTTCTCACTAAAATTGCATGAAGTAAGCTATATAACTTTGAGTTTTTAAACAAGGAACTGAATATCTTTTGGCTTTGGAATGTCTCCTAAATGGTAACAAACCAAGGAATTGAGTATCTCTTCCACTGGATTTTCTCTAACTCTTTGACAACATACCAGTATTTCCACCGTCTCTCTTAGAGCCTTCACTGTCTTCTCTTTCTCTTCATTCTGTTTATGAGACTCATCAAGCAAAGCAGTCAACTCCAGCACCCTGAAAAGAGAACAGCAATATTTACAGACTAAGATATTTTGGTCTAACGCAATTTCACACTGTTGCTTCTACTTGTGGCTCATTGTCCCTGAAAGCTCAAGATGAGAATGAGATGAGAACCCTGTGCATACTTTTATGCATTGAGGAATCCTAACTTCTCAGCAGAGACCCCATTTTTAAAATCAGGATGGGAAATCTAATTATATAATTTACATTAATCTCTTGAAGGAGCAATACAATCTTTGTTACTATTTGCAGTTGGTAAACTTTCTAAAACCAAAGGAATTCCTGTATCCATTTTCTCAGTGTGCTAAAACAGAACCTTTATGTGGACAGAATATTCCTAAAGGAACTAAATGCAACCATCTGGAAAACAAGCTCCCTCTTCAATGTATTGTGATATAGCGGCCCAATATTTTATTTACATACACACTTTTAATAGAGAAAACACCCCCAATCTCCAAAATTATATTACTTTAAAATATAGCCTATATATATAAAGCCATGCATTTTTCCTTCTTTACCCCCAAATACTGTTGTTCATACATCACCATTATCAGAAGATCTGCATTTTTACAAGACAGAATGAATAATAATTACTTTTTTGGGCCAATAGTAAATGCATCACAGTATTCAAAATTTATGAAGAAATGTATTGTATTTCACCTTACGTAAGCTTAGTTCTGTTGTACATCACTATGAATATGTTTCCTGATCATTCAAATTAGGCAGATTCTCCTTGTACAACATAATCCAGCACTTATTGTGCACTGGGTTTCACTTTGTTCAAAATAATGAAAATAATCCAAATTACAAAGAACAGGATAACCCTAAGCAAACCCACATTCTATTAGCTGTATCTTTCCAGTTTTCCCTACTAATTAAATTCTTATTTGGTATAATTTATTCTTACTATGATTTGTAACAAAAATATCTTCCTTGATAAAGTCTTGGCACTAACAGCCAGTATAATTTGAATAAAGAACTACAACCAGTGAAGACAATTAGTGGATCTTTTAAATGGAACTTACCTGCTCTGAAGATCTTCCTTTGAAAAATCTTCTTTGACATGTAATGCCACAATTGCTTTTGCTTGCTGGCATTTTTCTTTCTCCATATCTATTTTCTCTAATTTTATACCAAGTTGTCGCCATTCCTGCAGCTGGCATCTTAGGACTGAATCTTCGAAATGCTTGGTCTCCCAAAACTGGGCATCCGAGCTCACATGGAAACAATTAATCAATATAGAGCCATAAAGCCTCACTTGGTCAGCTTTTAATTCAGATAGATCCCTGGAGTAAAAATAAATAATACCATGTTCTACCAATCTATAGACAGTGGAACTCAACCACTAGTAAACCACAGGTCTTCAGAGAAAAGATGGAATAGGTAAGAATCTTCCTTCCTATTCAGCAGTGAAAGAAATATATCATAATTCTTTCACTGATATATAAAAAAAGGACATTTCCACATACAATTTAATTGTATACAATTTTTACTGATAGGAAGAATCCATTTCTCTTCACCTGTCGGTTGCTGTCTTCATTTCTAAAAAATGCCGACGTAACGTCACCACTTGCCGCCAAATGCCAAGGATACGATCATGTTCAGATTGCCTATAATGTTCAAAGAGCTACAAAGAAAAAGAAAATTACAATTGACAACATAATCTCTGTTTTATTCCACCACAGTAATTTGGAATATACTTTTTAAAAGGAAAAAAAACTTTTTAAGGCTCATATCCTTAAACTTTATCCTTGCTATTCTTTTTCTGTAATATGAATCAACTTTCAAAATTAACTGATCAATTATTAAGAAAGGAAAGCATTTGGTTCCCATTTCTCAAAGATCTAGAAATCTTTGACTGCTAGAATCATATACATTTGTTTATACCCTTAGTCTGATTACTTAATATTTACCACCTTAATCTTTATCAGCAAGTATCTGTTCAAGCTGAAGCATGGGGAATTCCTATTTAACTGGATTTCAATATTGTCTAGAAAAAAAAATATTCTCCTTACATTTTCTGTAATCTTATTACAAATGCATTCTTACCTCCCGTTCTTTGTGCCAGTCACTCTCTTTGTGCTCTAATTCAATTTTGGCTCTTGTCCAATCATCTGTCAATTTATTGATATCTTCCTGGAGTGCCCCATTCACTTCATTAGCTTTGTCCAAGTGTTTCCGAAGCAAGATATTAACTCTACCCAAATTCTCACATCTGATATATAAAAGTGATAGTTTAAATAAGCATGATTCTGAGAAGACGAGCTCGCATCAGTACAAATACTCCTTATTTAGCAACCAAAAGCGGGACTGACAACTTGATCATTAAGTGAATCAGTTGCTAGCTGAAAGCACACTTGTGCTTATGATGTTCAGGTTTCCTTTGTTTCATGGACCTGTGAAGGTCATAAATGCAAGGAATGGATATAAAATTACTTTTTTATCACTGTTCAAATTGCAAACAGTCACTAATCAAACCAATGACTACCTTTATTGTAATTGTACTGTTACACAACACACTTTGACAATTAGGTTTAATTCACCTCTGCTGTTCTTCTTCCAAATGAACCAATACATTTTCTAGATTCTGTTCCACTTTGTGATCCCGTAGATGTGGATGAGAATCCTTCGTGAGAAAGCAAAGTCTTAATTAAACATCAGTTTATAAAATACTGATCAAATGGATAATCAATGGCATAGTACTAAGCCATATTCATTTAATTACAGTTCAACTAAATGTGTGGCTCTGAAATGAGAATAGTTATCAGAATCCAGAAAACAGTGCTATGCCAAATATTGATAATAGGACTGGGAGAGATATGCAGGATGTAGAAGTGCCCAAAGCATAAAAGTATAGGAAGGTATAGGTCAAAACACATGACATGAGGATTCCAGTGGATTTATACCAGTGATGGCGAACCTTTTTGGTGTGGCGTGCCAAAAGCGTGCACATATCAGCACCCACAATGCAATGCGCCCCCACACACATTGGCACACAATACCCCCCTGCCCCTTCATCTGCACTGCACATGCACGTGACTCCCAGCTGATTTTTGGTCCATTTGAGGCTTTTTTCGTCCTCCTGATGCTCAAGGGAAACCTCTGCAGCCTTTGGAGGCCAAAAAATGGGATTGTTTCATCAATTCCGATATTTCTGGAAAGCCCATTTTTTGGGCCTCCCAAGGCTGCAGAGGCTTGGCTGAAAAAGGCTTCAAACAGGCCAAAAATCAGGTGGGAGGTATGCGCATACACAGTGCAGATAAGTTTGGCTGGGGCTCATGTGCCCACACAAATGGTTCCGCGTGCCACCTGTGGCACACGTGCCATAGGTTTGCCATCACAGATCTATACGGTAGAAATGCACAAAATATGGTGTCAAAGAAGAATACAAAAATGCAAATACAATTTGAAAGATATTATTGACACTTTGTAAAATGAAATTCATGAATGAACTGCAAGGTAAGATGAAACGTATTCAAAATGAATACACCAGACAAAAGGTAACTGTCATGCCCTGGGTGGAGACTGATTCTGAGAAAGAGGAAGAACAGCCAACAGGGAGTGGAAGTGTGGCTCCAGAGGTGGTGGAGGAGGCTGGGGAAGGGCAGAGACTGGCTGAGCAGTCAGAGGAGGACCCAGGCCCATCCCCTATCCATCCTAGGGCACACAGGGAGGAGAGGATCAGGGTAAAATGTGGTCTACTTGGGAGGAGAGGGCCATGATCCTCTTCATAGGTTGCAGATGGGAGATTTGCATAAGAGTTTAGACCTGAAAAAAAGATCAGAACACATCCCTTCCAGCAGCCAACACCCAGGTAAGCGGGGGTTAACACTAGACAAACAAGCAGAAAACAATATTGTAATCAAGGGACTCCCAAGGAAAAGACATACCCCACCAACACTGAAGGACAAGCTTCTATACATAAAGAAGGAACAAACCTCACACTCACTAGTACTGATGTTACCTTCAAATAATGAAATGTCTGTAAGCAAACAACCAAGTATTCCATAGAATGTACTTCATGCACCTTTCTCTCTTTTGCATGGCACAGTTAGTAACACATAATTTCAAAAATTATGATAGTCACTTCCAACATTTACTTACACTATTGGATTCCAGACGCTTTTCTAATTCTTTGCACCAATTTCGATATTGCAAAACCTGATAAACAGAAAATTAGTGTACTTCTTTTGTGTGCTACAGCACATTTCAAACAATTTCACATTTGTCAATTAACACTTTTTCTGTACTTTCTTGTAAGTATATGCCTATGTACATACATATAGGCATGTAGAGTTGTAATTGCAGGAATGTTCTTATCTCGGATGGCAAACCTCAGATAAAGGAAGTTTACAAGCAAATACAACTCAGGCAAACAAAGTCACTAATCTAAAGGAAGATTAGAGAGAGGAAGTAAACATATGTTAGACTTTAGCTAGAGATAATTAATTGTGTTAATTACTATTATGCTAAACAGTAACGAAAGTTAAGCAGTAACCAAAGTTAACCAATGATGGAGGATAATAAAAAATGTGTATAAATACAAGACTAGACTCCAATAAAGTTCATCATGATTCAGTTGATCATGATCAGACACATCAACTGTCTCATCATTACAACATAGGCATATATAAATTCCAGGTTTAGAACAATTTTCAAGCACAGGCTGGTCATTTTTAAATGTATTTTTACATTTATATCCTGCTTTTCTTTCAGCAACTTAAAAGTAGCATTGCCACTGCTAATTTTACCCTCACAACCATTGTATTCTGGGGGAGCTTAAGCTGAAAGACAGAATAACCCAGAAGTTGCTTAGTAATTTCCATAACCGAGTGGGAATTCATATAAGTTTCTCCTCCATTCTTGCACAGCCCCATTAATATCTCAGTAACTCTTTTAGTTATTTGTGCATCTAAGAAAATAACATCATCACTTTCTTTGGTGTCACTGGGAACAGAAAGTTGTTGTTTTTTTTTACCTTTGCCTGGAGCTTTTGAACAAGTATTGCCTGCCAATGTTGTGCTTCTTGGGAACTTTGTAGTTTCTGGCGATAGGATGCATGGTTTTCCATCATCTTTTGATGTAATACAGTTATTTGGTCATCTGGCAACAAAAATCCCCTCTTTGTTTTCATGCTGTTTAGTGTTTTCTCTTCTTCCATCTATTAGGAGGAAAAATCTGGATGAGCAAGATTGATTCCTTTCCTCTGGCAGCAAAATCTGCTGACAGCCTTTTCTTTTCAATAACTAACAGAAGCATAACAAGCACTACTGCTTTGGCATTCTTTAAACAGATAAATTAGGTAAGATAACCCAGGACAGAAACTAGTCTGCTTTGTGTCCAGTACACGAATGAAAAATTACAGGCGTCTAATATACACCACAGAAGTGGAAAAAAATAGGTATTTACAAAAACTAACTTCTCTAAAGTTCAGAAACTCGTCCGCAGCTCTAAAAGCAAGAACAAACCTAATATTTGGCTGTACCAGTATAAATTCTTATGATCTCGGGGATCGCAAGACTTTTACTCCCAGGCTCGCTAATGCCACTGAACACGGATCTCGGGTAAAATCCGAAACAGCCCTCCCGCTCAGAAGTTAGGATGCAGTTGCCTTTTCTGCTCCTCCTCACCTGTGAAGCAGCGAGCAGGTGAGACCGGTGGGGGGAAGAGGGGGAGAAGAGCAGTAGGCCCGAAGCTGCGAATCAGCTGTGAGGTATCTTTCCCGAGCTTGGTAGCAGGAGCAATAAACCAAAAAAAATTAATAATAATAATCCAGAAACGACTTGTGGGAAATAGAGTCCACTTCAAGGAGGTTATAATTAACGCTGCCCTTGAAAAACGACATTACCCATGAGCCCTTGGGCCCCGCTTCTGTACTTCTCCACTGCCTCCTATTGGTTCGAAGGGAAGATGACATTGGTGCGGAACAGCGGGAAGATGAAAGTGTTTGTTTTTAAAAACTGTCTCTTTCTAATTGGTCAACATAGCTCGTATTTTAATATTCCTGGGGAATCTTCTGGTTCCGTTCTGTGAAGACCCGAGAGGTAGCAAAGAAAGGATTCCTCCCCCCTCCCAGTCTTCAGATTCCTTTTTTCCCGCTATCGTTAGATTTGCTTCTCTTCCCTTTTTCCTTCCTTTTCTCCCCCTTTGACTTCTGTTATTGTCCCCCGTGTCAGTCAAGTGCTTTCAAATTGTGGACGGTGTTGAAGAAAGCTCCGGACTTCAAGGAGATCAAATCAGCCAATCATAAAGGAAATCAACCTGATTGTTCTTTAGAAGGACAGATACGAAAGCTGAAGCTCAAAATACTTGGGCTACGAAATGACAGGAGAAGACCCGTCGGGAAAGATCCTGATGTTGAGAAAAATTGAAGGCAAAAGAAGAAGGGGAGAGGATGAGATGGTGTCATTGACACAACGAACATGAATTTGGGAAACTCTGGAATCTGGAATATAGTGGAAGACAGATTGTAAAATCCCTCCCTAGAATTTCTTGCAAAGGAGTTTCTGCAAACCATAGCCATTGCATTGTTCATCTCCAAACCAACATGTTTTACAGATGTCACCTTTTGTAACATCTATAAATTTACTAGCACTTCATTCCAGATAAAACACAGAAATAGGTGGTAAAGATTTGTGTCAATTTTCTTAACAGTGTTTTTATATTATTTGGGGATTTTTTATTTTTCTTTGGTAACATTCAATTGCCTGCAAAGAAATATCTATATGGTATCAGCTATACACCATACAAATAAGTTCCAAATTCAGAACTCCAGATATGAGGTGCTGTATACTCCATGGATTATTTTAATTATAGTTCTAAATTAGTGGAATATGGTTACTGCTCTCCATTTCAGTACCTGTAGCTATCAGCTGTTCTCTCTCTCTTTTAAATGACTCTCACTTGAGACTCACATTGTAGACTGGCTTCCTTTAATAAATAAAATCGAGTTTCTTGTTCATTATTTTTGCTGTCCTGGAACTTCAGTTTCATTTAAATGGGGATGTACTTGTAACAATAGAAGAGAAAATTGTACTGATTTCTGAAGGAAAATTACATGGAATTGAAAATGAAAAAAAATTGATCAATCTTAATTTTGGTCTGAAAATATACAAAGTTGTCTATGTGTTTTGTTTTAACTGAAGGGTGCACTCACATTGTGTGATTCTGTGAACTGGTTGCAGCTTGTTTTTATATCATTCTGTGCCCAAGTTTCAAAGCCTTGGATTTTTGCATTCAGCCACTTGCTTCTTCAGATTCCTTGGCTTTCACTTGCATTAAAACTATGTTAAGGCATAACAGAAGTTGGAAGGGACTCTGTTAATTTATAAGGTAAATAAGTTGGAGATTCTACTTTATAGTTATTGTAAATGCCATTTATTAGACATACAAGCCACAACAACTGGTTTTTGTTATTTAAAGGGACAAAAATTCATGGTAACCTTTTTGTGAATGCCAAAGAAGCCCATGGTGTGCCAATGCCACTAAAAGCCCCCCTTTTTTTTCCTTAGGTCACACATTTGGTATCCAAACCCTTCAGAACATCTGGTGGCAACTTTCTGATTCCTTGGTCACAAAATGCTACCCCTCCCAAACTAGGATGAGGTTCTACAAAGGCTACCTCAGACTGACCCTGCTTTTTTTTTTTTAATGGAGCAGGTGTTAAATTTTCTGCAAAGATCCTTTAATTTTTTTTTAGAAGAGGAAATATGATGTTTGATGTTGTACAAATTATTCTTTCAAGCAGATTGTCTATGTTATGTTTGAGATGATTTGTCCCAAGAATAAGCAAGTGTTTTGGGGACAATGGACAGATTTGAATTTTGGGAGTATGTCAGAGACATCCTTAAACAGCTATTGGGAAAAAGATTTTCTTATCTGCTGCATTTATAGGCATGAACAAGGTTAAAAACATACATACTGAAGTAAAACTACTGAGGCTGTTCCCTGCAGCCTCTTTTAATCTCCCATGATGTTCTTTTCCATCCCAGCACAATCATTTTGGAGGGGAGAGCAGGGGCGAGTGGACACATTTTCAAATGAAACATTGGGCAGCAGCCATCTTCCATTTTTATTTTCTAAAAATGTTTGCCAAAGGGCTTACTTAATGCCAGTTTCCTATGTTAAAACAACCATAAATAAGTGGAGTCGGGAATGTAGCAAACACTTGGTGGCTTAGTTGAATTATGCAATGTCACAGGTTAGCAAGTAGATTTTATCTCTGAACTCCAGCTATATTTGAAAAGCAATGATACAACTGAGAAAAGCATTTTTAGAACTCTCTGGAGCAATGTTGCAGACCAAATATAATCTCTGCATATATCTGCAAAAGATATGTATTCCAAATACATCTTCATTCTAAAACACACCGTCTGTTCTTCACAACAGGTAGTTCTTCACTTACAACCACAATTGAGCCGAAAATTTATGTTGTCAAATGAGACATTTGTTAAGTGAGTTTTGCTCCATTGTGCAACCTTTCTTGTCACAGTTGTTAAGTGATAAGTTAATATGGTTACTAAGTGAATCTGGCTTTCCCATTAATTTTGCTATCAAATGATTGCAAAAGGTTATCACATGACCTAGGGACAAAGCTACAGTCATAAATATGAGCCATTTTCCAAATATCTGAATTCTGAATTCTGATTACAAGATCATGGAGATGCTATAAAGATCATATGTGTCAAAAATGGGCATAAGTCTTTTTTTTTCAGTGCCCTTGTAACTTTGAACATTCACTATTGTAATTAATCTATTTTTTTCTGAACTATTGTAAGTCGAGGATTAACTGTACACTGTTTACTCTAATGTAGACTATCATAGAATATGCCAGGATATTCTATATAGCGAGAAATTCTTTAAAGTATGCAGTCATTTTATGGCATCTTCGCCTGCTGTGGTATAATTTTAGCATATATTTGAATGTAAGTAGTAAGCAATCTTTTCCCAAACAATACAAGTGCCAGAACTGGCCTTCTTGCATTTGGAAAAAAAACCTTGCTGGAAACAATTAATATTATAACATTTTAACACTAAACTGCCCAGATTACCCTATGGCTGTTATGGCAAATCTGGCTTACCTTATGGCTGTTACGGCATGCATGGGGATGCATTGAATTTTGGGGGTTTGCATGCACATTCACTGCCCTATGGTAAAAGAGGCAGACAATAAATAAATGAATAAATAATAAAAAGTTGGAGCTCTAGACCCAAGCCAAGGATGAGAATGTGGCCTGGAACGAAGTCTGAAGACTTCAAATAGCTCTGTATTTGAACTTTGAAGGCAGTTACTAGTGATAATATAACAAAGTAAGAATTCATTTTGCAATCAAAATCTATCATCAAGTACAAAACTGAGAATTGCTGGAACCAGTTGACTTAAGGCCCTATCCCACTGCACTTACGGATGCAAAGAGGATGTAAAACGTTAAAAAAAGCTTGCCATCTGTTGGAAAAC
>BHFT01070089.1:0-11607 GCA_004320025.1 Laticauda laticaudata
AATATTACTAGTAGTGGTTATGTGGATCTTTTGGTTTATTGGTTTTCTCCCGCGTAGACATGGAGTATCTGTGGGGCAACTTTTCGATGAAGTCTCATTCATCATTTCCAGGCTTGTATTCTCAGCTCTGTGCTTCTTCAGAGAAGCACAGAGTGAAAGAAAACAGCCTGAAGAGGGATGAATGAGACTTCATCGAAACGTTGCCTCTAGATACTCCAATTCTACGCGGCAGAAAACCCAATATAACCAAAGATCCATATATACTATAATATACACACATAATATATATATATAGTATATACTATATATATATAGTATATATACTAATATAATATATATAGATACTATATATAAATATTATACATATATATATATATATATATCATGCTATGTTTTTTTAAGCTATTCGCGGGTACTACATGTGTGCTGTTCAGCTTCCTTCGGGGTATTATCCCACATCATTGCGATGTGCGTTGGAAAGTTGTAAGCCACGTTTCAGCAGAAATCTCATCTGCCATCATTAGGCTTCTGTTATCGCATAGTGGCATCTTACAGCTTTTTTGGTTTCAAATTCGAGCTGGCCTATTCTGATTGGCTGGGAGTTTTAGGTCTGTGTATGCACTGACTTAGAGTTTGATTATGTGGTGTTTCTGGCCGGTTCTTCTGTCTGTTTCTGTTTGGCTACTTGATTGGCTGGCCACACACTCATTTTCTATGATTGGAGGCTTTTCAGTGCAGCATTGGCTTCGGTGTGTGAACAGGATGGGCCTGCCTTAGACCATTAGGAAGCCACTATTCACACTATGGGTGGCCTGGTGGGCGTGGAGTGTTGAGTTGACGCATCAGGGGGAGTGGTGGTTATGTGCTCAGGCTGTATTGCTATGGTTTGTGGTGTGGCAGATCTTTCTATTTGAGAGTGCAGGCCTTCCAAGATGAATGACAGTCTAGCTGGGAATCATCATTCTCGATATTCATGCTTTCCAGTCTTTTTTCAATCTTCTATAGGCTATCTCTGATTGATTCTGTGGACTGCGGCGTTATTCTTGAATAGTGGCTAGTGTGTATTAGTGCTCATTGAAGTTGATGTTGTGACCTGTGGTTTTCATGATGTATGTGACTAGTGAGGAGGTGTGCTGTTCCAGGCTTTTTTAAACTGCCATTTTTGTGTTCTCTAGAACGGGTACGTTATTCTTCTCAGTGGTCTGTCCAATGTATTGGGGCGACGGGCATAGATGTACAGGCTGAATTTTCGTATATGCCTTGGTGTCTTCCAGCTGTTCAATTTTCGTCTTTAGGGGATTTTAAGGAATGGCTGCTATTTTTTTGTCTCGTTTTGAAGGCCAGTCTTGATTGTGATGCCTGATAGCTAGTAATCTTAACTGGATTTTACAGTATCTGTTAAGTTACCTCTTGATGATATATACTATATATATATATATAGTATGTTGTTTTTTAAGTCTTTCGCGAAGGTTACTTACATGACAATTGGCCAATTCAGCTGCATCAAACACAAACTCCAAAGATTCAAATAAACACCAGACCAAGACTCCCAACCAATCAGGATGGTTAGAAAAAATACATCCTCGCCACGAAAATGAATAGGCTAGGCTTCAAATTATAAAACAACGCGCTGTGGGAGACCCTGACCCACATGCTACAAAAACTCAATACAGAATCCTGTATGATGCAGCAGATGAAGATTCTGCGTATAATGCTTGCTACAAACTTTAAAAGCCACATACAATTGAGGTAGCGCAAATACCCGCAAGGAAGTGAAACAGCACTGAAAAATATGAATGTTTTTTTTATTTTTTTTATTTTTTTATAAGAAAATATACTATACTATTTCATAATTTATTATATTTATAAATACTATATATTTATAAGGAAATATATAAATTATATATCATACTATATATTAAGAAAGTATATAATATTTCTTAAGTTTCATGGTACGCTACTTCGTAAGTGCTGTTCAGCTTCACTAACTTGGGTATTATCCCACCATCATTGCTAGATGGCTTGTTTAAAGTTGTCGCAAACGGTTATCGGCAGAATCTCAGCTTACTGCCTCACTCATCAGCTTCTGTTATGTAAGCACGAAAACACAACTTACAGAAGGCCCTGATGATGGCACGATGAGATTCTGCCGAAATGTTGTGAAAACTTTAAAAGCAGAACTACAATGACATGGGATAATACCCGAATGAAGCTGAACAGCATATATATATTTATATATATATTTAAATCCTAAATCCCATATATAATTTTGTAAAGTCTATACTCAATTTCCATGTAACACTATACAAGAAGCATATACTAGAAACATTTTAAACATCCACAGCTGTTTCTTATACTTTGTTGAAAGTTTAATAATCATGCATGATCACAGAAATGACTGCAATAACATCACATAGTGAAGCTCAACTCAAAATTCCTCATTGAATGATAGCATATCCAAAAAATTCCAGGCTACAGTTAATCAGGTTATAGTGATTTATATATATTTACCCATGATTTGTTTTGTTTGGGTTTAGCAAGATGCATCAATTGAGCCATAGTGGCTTAGGTGTCATATATGAACCTAACCAATGAATCACCTGCCATTCTATTAAATGAAGATATTAAAAATGGCTTACAATATATGAAATGTATCAAAGTGTATTTGTTTATTTATTTATTTTATTTATTTCTTTCTGTCAATTGCTTACAAGATAATAGGTATAAGTAAAAACATAGTTATGAATACATGGATACATATAAGAAAAAAAAAGNAGAAACAATAGGAAATGGATGGTAGGCACGGTGGTGCGCTTATGCACGCCCCCTACAGACCTCTGAGGAAAGGGGTGAGGTCAATGGTAGACAGTTTAAGGTTAAAGTTTTTGGGGTTTGGGGAAGAAACCACAGAGTCAGATAGAGTATTCCAGACATTGACCACTCTGTTGCTGAAGTTGCATTTCCTGCAATTAACCTTGAGTTTGTATCTATTGTTTGCTCTTGTGTTGTTATGGTTGGAGCTGAATAGTATTCATCAAGCCAAATTTTCCTTGTCTCTTGTATTTTATCTTCCTTCAATTCATGCCCCAAATCTTATGGGTACAGTAGGTTTACAGCAAATTCAGGCCTGGCACAACAAATTTTCTAAGCATTGTCTTTAAAGTAAGAATAAAATAACGAAACCAGGTAATTGGCCCACCTGCATATACATAACGTATAGGATAGAGTTTAATTTCAGTTTTAGCATAGCCATTAGCGATATTGTGCCAATATGTAGCAACAGTGCTATATCTCTGTCTAGACGCTCTGCTTACAGAGACTGTGTTAACTGTTTTTGGAGAGCAACTGTCTCATTTAAGAGGAGGGCTCAAGTGGGCAATTAGGCTGGACTCATTACAAAACACAAGGTTTGATTCCCATCCGCAATGCCTTTGAATCTTATCTAGTCTTTCCCAGGCAAAAGCTGCCAGTCTGAGGAGATTCCTGTGTTATAGGCAGAGAACAATCAAATAGTTAATTTGAACTCTTTGTTGTTCACACCTGACAGCTGTGTTTTTAAACAATGAATTATAAAATAAGCTACATTCAGATGAATTTACACACTATGAAAACCACGGACCTTTTTTAAAAACAAAAAACAAACCACAGTTCTGCATTAATGCAGTATGCTAAGGTAAAACAAATAAAAGGTACAGCACATGGTGGGTTAGTTAGTATAAGGTATGCTCCCAGCAGATAATTCACAACAGGATGATCAGGTAAGAAAGAGCAATTACTATCAAAGAGAAGACTTTGTTGAGAGCCCCAAAGATTAATATTCTAAAAACAGATAAATACTTGCCTTAGAATAGATAAATATTTCCAGGTCTTTCTTCTCCCCCTCCCCACTTTCCTTGTATGAGTATCTTTAGAATGCTTTTCTAACACTATTTTGAACTGAGTGATAGGATGTTAATTACATACAGATTCATTATCACTGTGAAATGAATTTTTGAATATATCATATATAAATATAATGTGCAAATGTTGGATTCAATACTACAGATTTTAATAGCCAATTTTTACACCTATCAACCAGTATCTCATTATTCATGGTTTCCTGTTTCTTATTTTATTTGTATAAAAATTGAACCTATTATTATTCATGATGTGAAAATTGCTCTTTAATTTCACACACTATTGTTGTTTGACTATTTGGTTGCTTACAATATAGATTTTGTTATATTTTATTTTTTTTAAAAAAATCTGAGCTTATTCTGTGTTTTAAAGAAGCTGATGTTATGGAAGACTTGCCTCTTACAACTGAATGATTATAATCTCTCTCCCAGTAGTAAAATGCTCATTTGAAAGAATTTTGCCAGTTTAATCTAGAGCTTTGTCAACACCAGCTACTTTTAAAACTACAAGTTATAAAAGCAGGATAATTCTGTTGTGTTTACTTAATATATGTACTCAGTGATGCAGTGGTGAATTTATCAGTGTGATGTATAAAAGCTTAGGATGGAATCCAGTTACTGGGCTTATAAATTATATCAAGCTATAATGAATTCAATTTTGGCTTAATCTATTATGTGAATTCACACATTGTAATGGTAAACTTGGTTTATGGCTTAGTGTTAACCTCTCAGGACTGGTATGATGTTTGAACGAAGTTGCTCTTCCTCAAATCCTTGCACCTAATCAAAAACAACAGAGGTTTTATTAGAATTAACCCTCCCTGTGATTCTGTGCATAATGTCCTGTGGCTCATCTTCACTGGGCCCAGGGCAAAAAAGATCAAGTGACTTTTCAAGTTCTCTAGAACTTTTCCTCAGGCAAAGGCTCACAAAACATCGAAGATGGTGGCAAAATAAGTACAAAGGCCAGTCTTATATCTGCGAGGTCTGTAATTGAAAAATCACTCTGAGAACTTTGCTATAGTATGATTCTTAATGAAATTCAGCTCTATGCTACGGCAACCAATAGAATGGCAAGCACAGTGATGCATTCCCATGTCTTTCTTTGTTGTCCTCTGCATCTTGTAGCTGGTGGATGTTTTGCGGTGGAAGAAACAACAAGAGAAGGTGGCATAAATTAGGGCCTGTGGTTGATACAAGGTAAATAGTAACAAGAGACGGGAAGCAAAATGGAGGCTGCAAGGTGTTCTGATGTTGCTGTAAATTGCTAGTGACGAAAAGCTGTGAATTAAGCTGAAGACTAAATACCACTGTTGAAGGTACACTTTATATTTGGGGGCAAAGAAAATAGACACTTATCTTTCCCTCTGAAAGCACCCAGGTACAAGCAAAAAGATCATGAAAAGATCAACAAACATGACCATGGCAATGTCTTTGGGACTGAAACACTGGTGCAACTCCCCAGCTGGAGCGGTGGAGTGGCAAGACAGGATGGTAGATGTTTAATGGATGCTTCCTTCAGCCTGTCTCACACACGGATTGAGAAATTGGGCATTTATGTTGGGTTGGGCCTACAATGAAGCAGGGCATCTAATATAAGAGTTGTGGTTTATGTTGACATGTGTGGATCAACTGTTAAATTGGTTATTGATAATAAGGGCCATATGTGTGGGCACACTGGGAGGTCGTGGACCATACAGTCCCACTATGCTTGCACTGGAGGTTTAATCTATCCATCAGCTTCATTTTGCCCGCCCAATCCCAAAAAGGTATCCCTGCCCACCCACTGCTATCCTTACCCCCATCACAAACTTGCAAAGGCTTAAACCATTTCTAAGTTTCCACCAAAACTTTATTGGACAGTAAATAAATGAAGCAAGTGTTGTGAATCAAAGACAGACTTTTTAACAACCAAGCTATAAAAAGAAAAATGACCAAGTCAAGTGTCAAAATAAAGTCCGCACAGGTAGCAGGCCAGCCAGTCTCTGGCATCTCTGGCGCTCAGTCTCAGGGGTGAAGGGTCTCCAGCGTGCTGTGAGGTGGCTGGGTGCTGGAGTGCTTGTCTGAAAACGCATTGGAGTGCAGCCATCAGCAGAGATTAGTACCAGCCAGAAGCACCACGGCCAGAAGCATCATCACTCAGCTCCTCGCAGAAGCAGAAGCAGCAGAAGATCCAGCCCAGAAGAGCGAGCCTGTGCTACAGAAGCCAGCCAGCAGAGCAGAGTGAGGGCAGGGGGCGGGATGGTAAGCCCTGTCCTCTGCAGGGCTGGGCAGCAGTAGCTTGAGCTTTTCTGTTCTTCCCCATGGTTGTGGGGTTTCTCGGCTGGCAGGGAGGCTGGCAGGAACCAAGGCTGGCAGGCAGGCCTGGCAGGAAGGGCAGGCAGCAAGGCCGGCAGGAAGGCTGGCAGGGAGGCTGAAGCAGGCTGGCAGAAGCTGGCTTAGGCAGGCAGACAAGCAAGGGCTGGCCAGCCAAGGCTGGCAGCAAGGCTTGCAGCAAGGCTGGCAGGCGCATGCAGGCAGGGCAGGCCAAGGCAATCCAATCCGTCTGGCAGCAGGTCTTTCCTCTGATGGTTGACCTGCTTCAAAACTGCTTCCCTTTATATTCGCGGGCGGCTTACGAAATGCATTCTTCCAGCGCAAAACGCTCGCATCCGTTAGGCTTCGCTGTGCATCCGCTGTATTCGTTCGCGTCCCGCTTTGCTACAGCCCCCTGGAAGCCTAGCGGATGTTCCACACTCCACTCTCACTCCGTTCCATCCGCTAGGCTTTCGTCCGCATCCGCTTTCCATTCTGCTCTGCGTCCTCACCGCGTCGTTTCTTTCCGTGTTATCCGCTCTGGTTATGTGCAAATTTTTGCCCCTTTTGAGAGTGGATTCAACAACGGATGAACATTTTTCTCATCCGTTGTGTCCTTTTTACTAACGTTTTGCATCCATTGGGCAGTGTGACAGGGCCTTAAGGAGATAAGCAGGAGCCTAATGGATTGGACCAAGGCACAACATCCAGTCTTAGAATAACAGAATTGAAGATCGTATAATCCAGCCCCCTGCCCAAGCAGGCAACCCTATACCTGTGATGGCAAACCTATGGAAGAGCCATTTGTGTCGGCACACAAGCCACTGGCAAACTTCCCTCATTGCGCATGCACACGCCTCACAGCTGATTTTTTGGCTGCTTTGAGGCCTTCTTCGACCTCCCAAAGGCTTGGAAAAAGCTTCTGCAAAGCTTTTGAGGCTGAATCGGCCCACTTCGTCACTTCCTGTAATTGCGGAAGTGTCGAAATGGGCATGTTATTTGGCCTGAAAAGCTTTGCAGAAGCTTTTTCCAAGCCTCTGGGAGGTCGAAAAAGGCCTCAAACCAGCTGAAAAATCAACTGTGAGGCACAGTGCAGGTAAGGAAGTGGTGGGAGTGGATTGCGTGTGCGTGTGCAAGGGGCATGGGGGGGCGTGCATTGCATTCTGGGGGTTGGCAAGCGAGTGCATGTGCACTAATGCGTGCACAATTTTTGGCACAGGAGCCCAAAAAGGTTAGCCACTACTGCCCTATACCATTTCTTCTTAAAAGCTTCCAGTGATGAAACACCCACAACTTCCATTGGTTAACTGTTCTCACTGTTAGAAATTTCCTCCTTATTTGTAGGTCAAATCTCTCCTTGATCACTTTCCATCCATTATTCCTTGTCTGGCCTTCAGGTGCCTTGAAAACTAGCTTGACCCCTTCCTCTCTGTGGCAGCCCCTCATGTTAGTAGAGTGAGAGACAAAAGACCATCGCATACCACCTGTGCTCTTGATTTTTAGTTTTTATTTATTTGTTGTTAATTATATTTATGCTTTTAGAACATTGTAAGCTGCCCAGAGTCACTTTGGATAGTGAAAGGGGCAGCATATGAATTTAATAAATACATTTAAATTAACCAATGGGTTTGTTTTTTCTGTACCTGCAGATCATCAGAATACTTGCCTCCTTGTCCATGTTTGTGTGTCTCTCAAAGAGTACATAGATCCAAATAGTTTCTTCCTTTGTACACCATCTTGTCCAGACTCTCCTGGAAAGACAAAAGTGTCCTGTATGCCAAAGGAAGGAAAAGGAGAGAAAAGAGAAGAGAGAGAGAAAAATAATACACTTGAATTTTCACCAGCTGCTGTCTTCAGCAAGCAGCACCTATGCAAATTTTCCTGATAAGAATTGTTCATATGTACGTTGAAATTACTTTTATTACATTGAAAAAGAAGATTAGGGCAGTGTCAAGAAGTTGAATTATATTTTTATTGCTAAAAATATATGGACAAGCTAAGCTAAATTCTTTCTATTAGTCCAGTCTTGAATAAACACTAAGAAGTACTTATTTTGTCAGCAATATCTCTTTTGAAAAACTGCAAATCATTTATAATGGTTAAATTATCTCATGTGGTACAATCATAAAAAACATTAATGCAAATGAGAGTTCAGGGTTCCTGTCCATCAATTTTCCTCCCTCAAAGCTACTGCAAAACAAAGAAATATCTCCATTTTAGGAACAAAAATAAGGCATTAACAAATCTTAATTTTAATTTTAATTCTCTCTAAAGTAATTTCATTTTTTTGAAAAAAATGTTAAGTAACTATCCTGAAATGGAAACACATCAATAGATATGCTCTATATGTGTCCCATGCAGAATTTTTATCCAATGCCTGCTATTCTGGTACGGATAGTCTTTGACATACGAGCTTGCCTATTACAGTCATGTCATAACCGTTGCTTTATGATGATTTTTATGACTTGTGCAGCAGTTGTTATGTAAATGCCATGGTTGTTAATCAAACCAGTGTTTCACGATGGCTGTGGTTTTGCCGAAAAGTGGAAATGCTGGTTTTCTGCCAAAAATATTGTCAATCTAGTCACGAGATTGCAAGATGTTGCAAATACCCCTAAATGCAGCTGTATTTCCCAGCACCAAATATTCATTCACCATCTGAACTTTGAAGCTGGGCCATAAGTCCCGCCCTTTTTTTTCCAATCTTTTGTTATTCGAGGGCTACCTGTTCTTAAAAGTTACTACAGTACTGCAGTGGTGGGATTCCAACTTTTTTACTACCAGTTCTATGAGCGGGGCTTGGTGGGTGTGATGTGGCTTGGTATGCATAGCTTAGTGGGCATGGCAGGGAAAGCATACTGTAAAATCTCCATTCCTTCCCCACTCCAAGGGGAAGATTACTGCAAAATCCCATTCCCTCCCGACACCACTAACCTGCTCTGTTCTCCTGTGCAGGGCAACAAAAGAAGACCCAGCTGATCAGCTGGGACTCAGGAGGCAGAGAATAGATGGGGGCAGGGCCAGTATTTGCCGGTTTTCTGAACTACTCAAAATTTCCACTCCCAGTTTTCCAGAACTGGTCAGAACTGCTGAATACCACCCCTGCAGGACTGTACTTGTGAGAATTGACTAGATGTTATTTTGTTTATGCCGAAAAAATCTAATGAAGCCCTCCCTGCCATCTTTTTGATGAAAGCATCAAATACATTTTCCAACTCGACATTTGCATCTAATCCTGCTTTAACAGTAATTACTGCAATTCGGAAGCCCATTAAAAGAAGGGGGGGGGAGATTTAATTGATTTAAAAAATTATGTGGAAGGGAGAGGTACAGTAAGGCAATATAACTGTAGGAAGCAATAAAGAAGACATGTGGCTAAATTAAATGTATCCTAAGATAATAGAAAAGAATTAAAAAAAGGTTGAATAAATATATTTTGGAAAATATATTTGTGGAAGGAGGGGAAAAAACCTAAAAGAAGACCAACTTCATCAAGGAGAAGGAGAAAAGTACTGATTGGAAAGAAGGCATGTAAACATGAATGCTTTCTCTTCTTCTGGCTGTGCAAGTATGTAGAGAGCCAAAAAGTTGAGATAAATATTAATGAAGCTTTGGGAATATCAAGCAGTAGCATTAATAAGGAACAGGTAAAAGAATATTTAGATGATTTAAACATTTATGATGCTCACATTCACTGAACTTGACTGTCTGCAACGCAGCTACTCATCTTTCAAACCTCTTGTGGCAAAATTAGGATCTTTGAGTTGTTAAAAAAAAAACCTGTTTAAAAAAACAGTTCAACCTTGAGCTACATCTATTTACTTTTACTGGAGCTGTGTACTTGCTTTCAAATATACACATTATCTTCTGTGGATTGCTTTGATTCTGACTTCTAGTCATGCAGCCAATAAAAACTTTTCATAGTTTCTGTTGGTTGTGGTGCAGTGGATGGAGCACTTTTTGATAAAGTTGTGCAGGTATTAAGAATATCTTCAAAACAATAAAATACCTATGCAGGAGGAAGTTATTAAGAAAAGTATAGACTGTGCTGAAATGAGTGAATTGACATTTGAAATTAAAGAACAAGAAGATAAACAATTTTATATGATATGGGATTTATTTGATCAATGGTTGGACAAAAAGACATGGTAATGTAATAGATTTGTTGATTTTGTAATAAGTTTAATAGATAGATATAAAATATAATATAGATATATATAACCATTGGATGAAAGTATAATATAAATTTTATAATATAAAATAAAATTTGAAATATCTCGTATAAAGTGATAGAATAAATAGCTTGGTCATTGTATGTGTTTGTCTTAAAAAAATAAAAACTTTTTCAAAAAAAAAAAGAATATCTTCAAGGGAAGAAAATTAATAAGGGAACAAAAAACAACAAGAACATGCTTCCCTTCCTGGATATCCTCATCAGCCGAGGAAGCAACGGCAAATTAGAAATGTAAGTCTATCAAAAACCCACGCTAACCAAGGGCTGCTTTATCAAAGTAACAACTCAACCTCCCACAAGAAGAGCTATGTAGCAACATTATTCAGAGAAACACAAAAGCATTGCAGCAGTCCACAATACCAGAAAAAAAGTAAATAGACCACCTATACATTTTCCAACAAAACAGATACCAGTGCAACTTTATCAAAATGTTTCTGACCAGTAAACTCACAATAATGCAACCAACCCAAGCTCTAAAAAGACTACTACCACCATACATTAAAAAAAAAAAAATCTCAGAAACAGCCAACAGGTAATTGTAATCACATGCCATTATTGTAGCACACAAATCATCTAAAGCCCTCCAAAGCATGTTAAGTAAATCAAAAGTCATAGTAGTGGAGGAAGAGAAAAAGATGAGTAATTTACAACGTACAGTGAAAGGTATATAACAGTCACTATGTAAGACAGACAGGCAAAACACTAGCAGAGCACATCAATGAACACCAACTAACAGTCAGAAGATATAGTAAAAACTAAAACCACACAACTCATGGACAGACCCAACCATAGTAATAGACACACAGAAATCAACCATATTTCTATGGTTCAAAATATTCAAAAGAGATAGTTTAAAAAAATTGAAAAAGGAAACAAAAAGACCAAGACACATCTTCTCTGGCATCCAAAACCCAGATAATCCAGGATTAACACCAGACAAAAAACCAAGCAGAAAACAATTCCCCAATGAAGGAACTATCAAAGTGAAAACCATATCTGCCCCAAAACTCAGTCGCACTGATGATGTTTCTTAGTTAGGTAATGAAACATCTGCAAACAAACAAGCTCAGAGAACAAAAAGGACT
Source organism: Laticauda laticaudata (assembly GCA_004320025.1). Taxonomy (NCBI): domain Eukaryota; kingdom Metazoa; phylum Chordata; class Lepidosauria; order Squamata; family Elapidae; genus Laticauda; species Laticauda laticaudata. The sequence goes on from BHFT01070089.1 coordinate 11,511, forward strand.
CCAGAATTTAAGGCCCTGTCACATTGCCCAACGGATGCAAAACGTTTGTAAAAAGGACACAGTGGACGAGAAAAATGTTCCATCTGTTGTTATCCGC
>BHFT01070090.1:0-12696 GCA_004320025.1 Laticauda laticaudata
GACACGTGAATAAAACCTTGTTTTCCTTGGATCAATGAATCTTTTGGTGGTTTTTTATCTGCTTCCACCTCACACTAGCATAAGATTCAGTGAAATGATTGTACATCTGAGATATAATTGAGAGCTGAAACAATGTACAAAGCTTTATCATTTTAAAAAAGCTCTAATAGGCAGAGATTAATGAGCTAATAAAACTCAGCTGATTTTCTGGTATCAGTGTTGGAGAGGCCAGTTCAGTCCAATATGCAGAGAGTTTAAACATTTTCAATATTTTCTACACACAAAACTGAACATTGTATATTCTCTGCAATATTTATAGAAAATAGTAGAAAACCATTACATGTGTAAAGTTCACAAAGAAACTGCAAAGATACCTTTTTAAATTTATTGTCTATTTGTTTTACCCTTAGATGTACATCCTGCCTTTCCTCAGAAGTCATGGCAACATCTTCCATTTTCCTCCACCAGAATAACTTTGTAAAGGCTGATTAGGCTGAGATGCTGGTCCAAAATCACCTGGTAAGTTTATGGATAATAATATGAAAACACTCCTAATTGCAATCTATGCTCTGAATGATAAACAAGAAGAATTTTATAAAAAATTACATATGAAAATAATTGAACAAAACTAGGTTTCTGATTGCAAATCTGCTTTGATGCAGTGAAGGGGAAAGCCTTCTAGCTGTTGAGACTAAAGAGGATATCAAGATCTTTTTTAAAGAAACCCTACCTTCACAGCTTCATACATATTACGATAGGGTCCATCAATCAGCCAGTCAAATTAACTTTATTATGCTTGTTTACCAAATTCAAAAAAATAAGACTAATTCTGAGGCAGCAAAAACAAATAATATTAAAAATAAACTATCATAAAATTGACACTGCTCTCTTGGTATACTGCCAGCATGGTTTAACTGCTAGAATTGATTGCTGAGCACAAAAGAAATTTTGCAGTGAACTGTTCTAGGAAAATGTTGATCAAGTATGTGATTAATCTATAGGGAAAATCTATACCACCAATTTAATAACAGAAAACAAGACTTTCATAATGGGCATTTCTTTCCTAGGGATTTATCAAGTTGTCCAGCCATTCTAGTAATACTAATTTACCAGTGATGATTTGCCACAATTACGGTTTGTAATCCACAGTCTTGAGAAAAGAAAACAAGAGAAAGAAACTGAAAATATTACTGTCTTGATATAATATAAGTTGGGAGAGACAAGATTCTGATATTCTACCTTGCCACAATAATCCCTGGAATCTCTGGGTGCCTATTTCTTAGTCCAGTACACTTTAAAGGCAGTGGTGGGTTTCAAATTTTTTTACTACCGGTTCTGTGGGTGTGGCTTATATTGGTGGTCATGGCTTGGTGGTCATGTGACTGGGTGGGCATGGCTTGGTGGACATGTGACTGTGGGCATGGCCAACTCAATGTCACTCATGTCAAGGGATGCCTCAACTGGCTCCTCCCCTCCCAGACATTTCTTGTCACACCCAGCCTCAAGGTATCTATAGTTCTGTAAAAATATTGTTCACCTTTTTTGACTTTATTATTTACATACTACATATGTACTTTCATTGATCACTGAAAGGAAGAAATGGCTCACGTTTTTTGTCCAAGAATGTGATAGGCAACAAGCTTTTAAGGTGCTGCCAGAAAGAGGGGGGACAATGTATTTTCCAAAGCACCAGAAGGCAAACAAGAAGCAATGGATGGAAACTGAACAAAGAGAACAGCAACCTAAAACTTCCCCACAGTGAGAACAATTAATCAGTGAACCTGCATATCTCCTGAAGTTCTGGGTGCTCAATCACTGGAAATTTTTCAGAAAAGACTGGACAGTCATTTCTCTGAAATGCTATAGGGTTCTCTCCAAGGTCCCTTCTAAGTGTTATTGTTATTCTGACACTTTCCCAGGACCTCTGCTCAGAGTTTGACATCCTCAATTTTCCTGCCTGAGCAGGGGGTTGCACAAGAAGATCACCAAAGTCCCTTTCAACTCTGTTAAAAACACATGCATTTATGCTATGGAGCAAGAATCGCCAACCTTTTGGACCTCAGGGACCACCAAACTTATAATTTTAAATCCCAGGGGGACCACTAACCATTTCTCTGGGCATGGCCTAATTTGTAGGTGAGGCTTGGTGATCATGTGACTGGCTGAGCATGGCTTGTATGTAAATATTATAAATATTTATATAAATATTTAATTTTTTATTTAAGAGCAACTTTTACCCAAAATCAGGCAAACCAGGCAGGCAGATTGAGTTGTTCACAGAATCACAGAATTCAGAGATCTACCTATCTGCCATTGGCTATCTGAGTCTGTCACATAAAATTTGCTTGCCATGAGTTAGCACTGAATAATAGAACCTTGTCCTAAAGGAGGCTTCGGCTGTGCTTAAAAGCAAAGATCTAAAGACTAGCTAGAAAGCAAGATATGCAACCATTTCCTGCTTCCTACCTAATCTAAATCTCCTGGCACAGCAGAACAGCTGATGGTCAGAAAAAGGAAAAATAGCAATTTAGCAGGCAAGTTTACCGGGTAAGGAGTGAGTGGATGGGGAGGGTTCTTGCGGGCCATGTGGGCAGTGCAGGCTTGTGTTTCTGCAAAGCCTGGATAAATTGCTTTGGGGGGGGGATGCTCTGGGGGTGAGATTTCTCTGCAGCACAGAAAAATTTCCATGGCCCACCAGTGGGCCGTGTTGCACCAGTTGGCGACCGCTGCTCTGGACTATAGACATTGAATGCATGTATTGTAAACCCTGAAAAATACCTGGGCAAAAGAAAGACAGTAAAATCACTCTAGATATAGGGACCATGTAAAATATTAATATATGATAAATAATGGAGCAATTAAAAATAATAGCACAGAGGGTTTTTTTTTCTCTTTCCCTATTTCTCTTTTTATTTTTTCTTTCTCTTTCACTCTTTGTTTCTTTCTCTCCCTTCCTCTTTCTTTCTTGGTCTTTCTTCCTATTTCTTTTTCTTTCTTCTACTTCTCTCTCTCTCTCTCTCTCTCCCTCACACACACACACACACACACACACCACTCTTGTGAAACACACACCTGGTCTGGAACAAATTGATCCAACAAGCTCCAGAGCAGCGGGTGAATGAAGAAAGCTCGTGGAGGTACTCCGGTGGGTGGCGGGGCTACAGGAAGCAGCCCTGGGAGTTCCCGCCTTCCCTTTTGGGGTGCCGTCGCCGCTTTCTCTGCCGTCCACATTCACACCCAAAGCACTCTTCCCTTAGCAACAAACACTACACTGCCCCAAGCACCCCTTGCAGCTCCCCAGGCCCCCAATGCTCATTCTGCACCTGTGTCTCCTTGCTCGCCCTCGCTTTGCCCCAACAGGGCAGCCGCATTAGCCATAACCAGAAACAGACCACTGCCTCCTCTGCTTCCCTTGAAGTCCTTGCCCTGTATTGCCCCACACCTTCGCCACTCATTGGGGAGGAACTGGAGCACAAACTGTTTAAACAACAAAATAATCTGCATTTTGTCCAGAGCCCGGCAGCTCGCTGGCTCGCTGGCTGGCTGGCTGCTGAGAATATACAAGTTTTTAAAAAGTAAATGTGAAAAAAAGCTCACCGAGAGAGGTGAGGCAAGGTCCCAGGAATGTAAAAGGAGTCCAGGAAACATCCTGGGAATGGCAAGGGAGGCCAGACAAGATCCCAGGAATGGTGAGGGAGGCCTAGCAAGGGCAAGGGAGGCAAGGCAAGATCCCGGGAACAGCGAGGGAGGCCAGGCAAGGGTTCTGCAAGGTCTAAGGAACAGCGAGGGAGGTGAGGCAATGTCCTGGGAATGGCAAGGGAGGCGAGGCAAGGTCTCGGGAAAGGTGGGGGGGGGGGGGGNAAGGGGGGGGGGGGGGGTGGCAAGTCCTGGGAACAGTGAGGGAGCCAAGGCAAGGGCAAGGGAGGCCAGGCAAGGTCCCAGGAATGGCAGGTGGGTGGCTCTGGCATGACTCACAGTCATCTGTGAACAGTCAGATCAGGGCTGCTGAGTTGGGGCCCAGGCACCATGTGGAAAGACAGGTTAAAGGCAAGCCACAAGGTCCCAGTGTGCTGCATAGGGGAGGAGTAACTAGGTGGGGTGAACATCAGGCAGGTGAGGCGAGTGTCAAGTGGGCAGGGTGAGCGAGCATCATGCAGGCGGGGCAAGGGAGTAAGCGGCGACTGGGTTGGGGTGGCCAGCCAGAAGTTACTACCAGTTTGGCGAACCATGCCAAATTCTTCCTCCCGGTTCACCGGAACCAGTGCGAACTGGCTGAATACCACCACTGTTTAAACTGTTTAAAATGTCACCACTGTTGACATTGCTAGACCTTAAAAGGATCTTGTTGAACTAAAATAAATACCAACAACAGCACCCAGAATGATCAAAGAGCAAAGCAACTCCCTCTGTTACATTATTGGAACCCTTGAGTTGCCCAGAAAGACATGGTTATTGCAGCTGCCTGGGGAATTCTGAGAAGAAGCCCTGCCTGGAGAAGAGAGAAAGAAAGAACTTTGTTTTATAAAAACACATGAGAACATTACGATTCTTTATTAAATGTAGGAACTGAGAGCACAATTAAATCAAGGCAAATGGGGGGGAAAATAAAAGTGCCGATACTGAATAAGGACAACTGTGGTTATTTAAAACACAGTGAATGAGTGGCATGCAATTCTTAAGATTTGGCAAAACATTCTAACAAGCAATTGCAGCTATGTTATTATCTAGAACAGTGTTTCTCAGCTTTGAAGATATATGAACTTTAATTCTGCAGAGCTCTCTTCCACAGATCCTGCCCCCTCTTTAATGCTATTAAGTACTCCATCCAAGTACAGGCCATCCTTTTCATTGATTCAGACTCAACATGCAAGCCAAACTCTCACACCACCAACCCCAATGCATACTACTGTTTACTTCTTCAGGACCTTATGATTCCACTGTAACCTGAATAAATTTCAAAGAAAAAGCTCAATAAACTTTTGAAACCTCTTGTCACAGTGCAATAGGGATTTTTTTTCCCTCCCCCTCAATTCCTTTCATAGGCTAACAATTACCCATCAAAGAAGGTATAATTGTACCTTATTTGGCTAGTCTTCACAGTATGGGAGTATCAAGTATTCATACCATATTATTTAGCAGTAGGACTAAATACTATCTCTGCAAGTTAAGGTTCACTGTTAACAATAAGTCAGCATATATCTAAGCAAGCCTTTATTGAAGATTCTTTGTGGTTCACAAATTTTCCATTTTAAACCAGTAGGTAAGATTCTAAGGATTTTTCAACCAAGAGTTACTGTGTCCCATTTCATAGCAAAAGTAAAAGGGCAAATCAGAAATTATGTGAAACTTTGTAATACCATACCTATTGGAGAATGAATGAAATCTAAAGATAATCAGAGTTTTATCATAGCAAATGCCATCTAAATGGTTGTAGATGGATGTTAATACTTTGCCCTTCATTTGTATTTCATTTCTTCAGAACTTACTAGAAAGTGGTGTGCTTTGGACAGTTTTGGACAACCTTGGTTGATACCAAAAGGTTAAGCAGAGTCATAGGGTTTGACTGGGTGACCATAACAAAACCTCAGAGCTATGGACTAAACTGGAAAATTGTTGCAGAAAAAAATGAATGTTAAGTCACTTCCCATGTATTGCCAAGGAAACTCCATAGACATCTCCATGAGATCCTTGATTCAAAGGAAAACCAAACACACTCCAGACCCACTGAACTTTTGAATGAAGAAATATACTGAAAAGAAAGCAGCATCTTTTGTTTCCAGGCCCAAACATTGTGGCCATGAGTTGCACAATACCTCATTGACTGGATCTAGTATTGAAGATTAAAGTAGTGCGGGTCAACTTACAAAGTCCCTAAACTAGACAAGGGACATAGTATAGTTTAAGAATACATGCTTTGTATCTGCAGATTGACTCTCTGCCAACAGACATGCATGTTACTGTTCAGTGAGGAAAGCCGCAAAATAAATGATTGTTCTTTACAATAATAGGAAAGTATATTGAACCCAAGAAATTGTAAAAGTATTAGAGAAACTGAGCAATACTACTATATCAAAGGGGGTGGGGAGAGATGGGGGGATTATTCTCATATTCCCAGTCAAGCTTTAAATTAAGATCATCCTTGTCCAACCTGGTACCCATGTTTTCTGCAGGTGTTGATAGGGTTCCTAGTCCATAATATTTGAGATTGTCAGTTTGATAAAGCTTCTTCAGGAAGACTATGTTAATAGATGACCACAGTATTATGCTTATTTAGAATAATTTATTCCTGTTGGTTTTTATATGGTTAAATGCTATTTTTAAAACTTAACACAACTTTTCATTTTATTTTATTCCACTAGAGGGAGAACTTGCAATACAACTTAACAGTTTCCTCATCCATAAACTCCTATACAGATTATATAAGGGCAGAAGACTTTCTGACTCATTTATCATTGTGAAGTTCTGAACTAGACAACGTTTTGAAGGGAGACAGTTCTCTTGAGCTTGCTACCTTGAGAATTCTGAGAGTTGAAATATCTACAGACATAGCGATAATAGCCTTAAAAACAAAGCTTGTCTGGCAACTGATTCATAGGGAGTTTAATCAGTTTATAACAAGCTTATCTAATCCAGTTTAATTTGTAGATGAGAACACAGGTATCCCAAGATTTTTTTAAAATTTGTCTGACTTTTGCAATGCATTTCTCAAAAGAAACAACAAAACAAAGCAAAACATGTATCATTGTATCCATATTTAGAAACGTATTTTCTGAAGAAATAAATGCTCAAGGAATGTTTTTGATGTGTTTATAGTTGGTCCTCGAGATACAACCTTAATGACACAACCTTCATGTCACAGCAGTCTTTAGGTGAAATGTCTCACCTAACAATTCCCCCAGTGAAATGTTAAATGAATGTACAGGACATTCAGAGAAGCATGGGGTGCCTTGGGGGGGGGAGAGATATTGGAGGCCTAACAAAGGCCCAGAGTCACCTGCATTGGCCCTCTCAAGGTTTCCCCCATCCCTGAAGCACTCCATGCTCCATTTCCCATGCCTTGGGTTTCCCACAGGCCTTTTCCCACTTCCATTGGCTCCTTCCAGGCCTCAGGCCTGCTTTCCACCCCATCAAGCCAAATACCTCCTCCTTACTTACCTTTTGAAGAACTCTGAGGCCTTCCAGAATGCCAGAATGAGTTCCTTCTTTGTGTGACTGCATGATTCAATTCTGAAAATTGCAATTTGTCCCACCCACAAAATAGTGGCTGCATGTGGTTTGCCATCAAGCATCCTAAAAGCAAACTGCTTTGTTTTGCTGCCCTAACAAGATTTGCACAGTGTTGTTGAAAAGCATTTGTAGAAGTAAAATGAAAAGGTTTGTCTGGAGGCTGCCATTTATCTCTGCCTACAAATAGCCAGGACAAAATGACAATCATATTTGGGTCACCACTGCATGGTCCGGGGTCAAACTGCTTCATTTGTTGTTTTAACAAGGTCTGCATAGTGCTGCAGAACCATTTTACAGTATTCTGCATTGCTTTATTTTACTGCAAAAAAGCAAAATATCTATGTAGTTGGAGATGATCCATTAATAACATCTTGAGATAAAACAAATTGTAACAAAAAGAGTATTTAGTAAAGAGTGGAAATAATAATACCTGGCAAGCAGCTACATAGAGTACAAAGCTACAACAAAAGATAGCATGTTCCAATACGAAAAAATAAAAATGAAGAAAAAAAATAGCATGTTCCAATGAATGAATGATTTTCCCCAAAGCAAGGATACAGTCTCTGATGGGGAGATTTTGGCATCTTTGGTAATGGCTGTCAGGAGGGCATTGAATTTGGCTAAAGTTAAGACTTCTGAATTTTGAGATCATTGTGGGATTGAGATATCTATCTAGTTGGAGAAGATGAGCTAAGTGACTTAAGAAAGTGTTTCTTGGTAGAGCTGTAAAGTTTGGTTGCAGCTCTAAATCAATGGCCCACTGTTTGAAATTAGCTAATGTGCATTCATAGCCATAAAAGCATGGTGGGATTCAACTGGCATTATGACATTTCGGTGATTACATTTTGAGGGCTGTGCACGCGTGTAAAATAACCTTAGCCTCTGCCGCCTGGACAGCTGAAAAGCATTGTGTGCAGGTGCACAGTGTTCAAAAAGTCTCCTTTCCCTGCATTTTCAACCTCAGTTGTGCCGCGCAAAGCAGCTGAAGTTGAAAAAGCAGGAAATAAAAGACAGGTAAGAGCCCGGGTAGGCAGGTGGGCCAAACAGCAGCAAACACATAACTGGTTCTGTGTCTGCAGCTCTTTAGAGCTACGGGCTCTATAGAACCAGGCAGGACCGGTAGCATCCCACCCCTGCATAAAAGTGATGGCTGGCCATTAAATACAGTGAAGTTGCAATTTGGCATGTATTGTATGGCTCCAAGAACACTGAAAGGTATCAGTAATAATTAAAAGGGCCAAGCCGACTGGAAAAAGGAGAGCATAAGCCATAAAAGATGAAAATCAAGGCAGAGATTTCAATTTTAAATAAGCCAATTTCATGGTAAAGAACCATGTTCCAAATGGAGCAAGGTACTGTAATGATGGTTCTTAAAAGTTGGACTGAGCTCTTTCCAAAGGAAGAAATGACCTGAGTTTCCAGCTGAGCTCCAAAAAAGAGTGGGATCTTTTTTGAGAAATGAAAGGTCTAAAAAGCTATCACTGTTTTTGTGCATTTAAAATAATGTAGTGAACATGAGATTTTACAATAGCTGATAGTTTAAAATTCCAGATAGCTAAAGGCCTTGATATTAGATAGTTATTAGGTCACATGCATCTTAGAATGCTTAACAAAAATCCTGACCTTGGTTTTAGAATAATTAATTTCGAGGTTGTCTTGGCAATGTTCAGCTAGTATATGAAGCACCTATTTTAGGCCAGTCTGTGTTTCAGAAAGGAGCACTGCATCATTTGCTTTCAGAATAGAAATGTGTCTATTTCCCAATTTTTGCAATTGAAGAGATGAGCTACCATATATTCAGTTTTTCAATAAGAAAATTAAATACAGTATATATTTGAAAAAGTGGAGTGAGAACACTTGTGTCACTCCCCTTCTAGCAGGAATTTCTTTGGTGCAGTATTACACTGCATTTTCATCCAGGAGTTGTCCATATAATTTGGATATAATTACAATTATTTTTTTTATCATTTGATGAAGAATTCAATTTCTCCCATAGTTTGGATCTGGAAATGAGGTCAACTGCACATTTAAGATCAATGAAGCATACTCCAGAGGGCTATTTCTGAACTAGATGTTAGATTGAACAGTATTTCTCAAGGAGTTGAGTGTTTTGAGTGGCCTTCTCTGATGCCTATTTACTTCTTAACTAAAACATTTTCACTTGCAACCCAATTTAGGAACTCATTCTACAAGCATCTAGCATATTGTTTGCTGACCCTATTGAGAAGGCTAATGAGGAAGCAATTGGTGGGTAAATCTCTGCCTCCTTTTCTTATAGATTTGGATCACCAAAACTAGGCCCCAATCACCAGGATCCTTAGAATGTTTCTCAGTATAGTGAATAGGGAAGCCAGAAATAAAGTCATTTCCACAAGGGTGTTTTGTTGCTGTTTGTTTGCTTCAGGTATTGAATCAATTTTTTCAGAGCCTGACATAGTATGTCAGGCAGGGAGCAGGTGAGCTTCATGTTATAATTCCCTCTTCAGTTGGGGCAAATCTTCCTCTATGTAAAATAACCTAAAATGACCTTCCCAACTGCATAAAGGATGAAATTCATAGTTTAGGAGAAGCAGATTGGCGGGTGACACATTTCTAGAATAGAACTAAATTCTTAAAATGAAAAGCAGAGATTAGTTGGCTCCAAAGAATGAAACACAGTCTGCCTCTTCTTTGCTTGTAATAACTGTTTATATTTCCTTTTGAATAGGAGAGGAAACTTTTTATATTCATGAAAGCAGGAAACCAGTTGTTTCTTCATTGGTTAAAAGAACTCTGATTCCTGTAGCACCAATAGGATGGGTGGAGAGAATTGGCTGAAGAAGCTGAACTACTTCAATATAAGTTGGCAAAGTCTGATCAGGGGACTTGGCAGCCAGAATGTAATTGAAGTGCCTCATTAGTGGAGAGCATTTGAATCCATTGTCCTTTTGTCTGAACTGTACAATTTTTTGTATTTGTTCCTTGGGGATATCTTTGTAATGTATTAAAAAAGGGATAGGATATTCAAAGTATTCAAAAAGAATAGCAAAAAGCTTCAAAAGCAATACTTTGAGACAGTGATCACTCGGGAGAGTTATCAATATAGAACTGGAGAATTAAGAAACATTAATATATATTTCTTGATACAGCAATGTAATCAATCAGAGATGGTCTTGTGCTTGTCCAATTTGAGAACTCTGCTGGATAATCAATAGTAGTGATGCCATTCATAATTTGCAGATCCAGTCTATAAAATGTCTGCAGCATCTATAAGCCCCTGAAATTGCAAGTATAGTCTTTGGAATCTCTAATAATGAAGAAGGATGGTGTGTAAATTAGTGGAATTTTGAAAAATTTGGCAAACAGCTGGTTATCATTTAAACCTAGTCTGGCATTGAAGTTTCTTGCAATGATGATGCAGACAATAATAAAGAGTATCTTTGTTTGTTTGTATCCTGCCTTTATTACTTTTGCAAATAATTCAAAGAGATGAAAATATCTAAAACACCTTCTTCCTCTTATTTTTCTAAAAACATCCCTGTGAGGCAAGTTAATTGAATAGCATTGCTTTTCTCCAAGTTTCTGCTTTTCTCCAAAGTTCAACAATACATGATTGAGGGATATCGTAATCATTAGGGAGCAATTTATTTTTAAAAATGTTGAGAGTAGTTGTTTATGTGAGGTTCTCAAATGGGCCTGTTGACATAATCTCAATATTTAAAATGGCTGAAATATGGATGCTCAGACCAGCACATTGTTAAACTTGTCCTATGCCAGGAATGTTTGAGAGGAATATTGATTCATATCTTTCAGTAAAGTGATAATGTGTTGATCATGTCTCTTGGAAGCTGGATGCTTGGATGCTGAGCTTATATAATGTCTATTTCTGGCTTCCCATTGAGCGATATAACAAGAGAACAAGAATAGCAATCCTGGTGTAGAACTTCCTTGTTTGTTGACCGAGGGAGTGACTGGCAATGTATTGAGATCTGTGAATAAATGATATGGTTCATGCAGTCATTCTAGAGATGAAATTAAGTCCAAAGTTCTTCAATATCTAGGAAGACACACTGGTTGTAATTTGGCCAGCTTTTGCATTCTTATATTGCTATATGAAATCAGGTAACTTTTCTGGTGGTTTGCCCTTAATATAAGGAGATTATTTTTTCATGTCAGTAAAATTGGTTAGAGAGGTTATTCCATCCTGGTGGTGATTTCCTTCATACCTCAGAGGCTGTCATTCTCATTATTTCCTGTGATTCCTACAACAAAGTTTTGAAAACTGGAGTTCATGAAATTATTGGATATGTTAAGCAAATGTCCATGTCATATTATTGGTGCTGTTGACCACCTAATTCAGGTTGTGATTTCCAATGTTTTAGGCAGTCAAAATGTTCCTTTTGTCAATCAGCAGCACCCAACTTCTAATTCTTTGAAGTTTCTGGATATTGTGCTCTTTGAACAGAAGCAGGATGGAGGAATTTGGATTTGCTCCAGGGCCTCAGTATTGGTATTAGTATTGATATTTAAATTCTATATGTCAGAGGAGGGAATCTAAGTGCCAATAGGTCTTTTCTTGAAGTGATGGTAATTGCCTTGGTAAAACCAAATCATTTAGATATCTGGCTACTTTATGTTTCTCTGAAATTTTACATATTTTAATAATATCAGCTGATAGGGCACTGAAAGAGTTAATCAAATTTTTCCTCCCCAAGAACTATACAGTCTTGCTGTGGGTAGAGCAAGTTATTCGCCTGGGGAGTCATTTCTTGGGGCAGAACTGATAAAGTGTCTTTGAAGTTATCTAAAGTCAAGTGGTCAAGCCAGATTGATTTAAGAGTAGACAGAGTTCTTCTAAGTAGAACACGTTTGTAAGATGGTTTGTTTAGGCTATAGATACATTTGTGATTTAAATGTCTCTCTGTCTTAGCTGCATGCCCAGTGGGGACTTGTTTCTCTCTCCCTCTAGGAATGGCCATCTCTCTCCGATCATTGCTTTCTCTTTTCTTTGGGGTAAGAGTAAGTTTGCCCATGGCTTGCCTGCTGGCTGCTTTTGTCACACACTCTGTACAGGAGATCTGTACTTAAGTAGGATTTTGAACTGACTGGTTCTCAATATGTTCTACGAAGACCTCTTTTAAGGAGTTTGATTTTAATTTTAACTTTGGACAAGTCAAAGATAGAATAGTTTGCACTTTCAGCAGACTTCATTTGTTTAGAAAGTCAGTTATATTTTTGTTCTTAAGGTTTATCAGATTTTTATTCACACCCCTCATACTTACAGGTAGTCCTCAACTTACAACCACAATTGAGCCCAAAATTTGTGCTGCTAAGTGAGATGCCTGTGTAGTATCTTACTGATTTTGTCTGTAGTACCTCTTATGTATGGCAGGACAGCTATTCCATAGGTCTCTTCATCTTCTAGGTCTCCATTATGTCTCAGTGTGTTTTTGTGGATCAAGCTGGTGATTTTGCTTTTGTGGAAGCCAT
>BHFT01070095.1:0-10531 GCA_004320025.1 Laticauda laticaudata
ATTTGTGGATTAAGCCAGGTTTCAGTAAAACAAAGAACTGCAGAATTATAGAAATCAGAATTCCATCTATTTAAGAAATGAATTTCATCCATCTTGTTAGCAAATGAGCCTAAATTAGTCAGAAAGTTTGAAGGGAGCGCAGTTCCCCCCCACACTATTCCTTAGTCTGTTTAAAATTCCCGCTTGTTTACCTCATCTTCTTTTTCGGTGTTGCCGCTTTCCTCCTTTGCACCATAGCCCCGGGGAAATAGTTAGAATCTCTTCCGCATTTGCAAAGACAGGTGGGGGTGAGGAATCAGAAAGCACCTTAAGGAAACATTGCCTAATTCTTAGCAGATAGTCTCGTGAGTATGAAATCCATAGTGAATTGCAGATAATAATAAGGAATAAAGAAACCATTAGAGAGCATTTCACCAAGGCAGCCATTGTTGGCAGCCCAACAACTGACCATTCTACCTGGATGTTCCTGCTTGACTAGCTCAAAGTTGCACGTGGGGGCAGATCAAGGACGCACTAGGAAGCCCATGAGGTGACAGCCACCAGAGTTTGTCTTCACTGCTGGACACCCAAGTTACTACCTAGGGGAAACAGCAAAGGGAAAGAGTAATGGTTACCTCTCAGTGTTGCCAGCTTACCACCAGCACATGCTTGGTGGTGGGTATCAGATAAGGACCCTTTCAATCATGAGGCCCACCAGCACTGTGAGTAACATTCAGTGGCAGTTTGGATAAGGTGTCTCTCTTCTTAGGCCAGGTGGATCCAGACCACCTGGATCAGTACATGTGGCAGCATTCCAGCAAACCTCCATTCCAATCAATAACTCTGAGACAAACAGACCTCAAAAGTACCTTTATTAAAATAGCACCTGGCACATCTGTGGGATCCCAAATCTAAAAGTTTTCAGGCTTTCTACAAATTCCCAAACTACAAATCCATCCCCCCTTAGTCATCATCACACCACATGGCCCAATCACAATCCATCGAAATGTAAGATGCTTATTTCATCCTACGCTATACTAAATGACCTTGAACTAACAGAAGAATTTTATTTTGTCTGCTTTGAGCTACTTAACTGAACTCACCCCCTCCCACTTTCTCAGGCGATGTGGCAGTGTGAAATATGGCTTCCAAAGCTGACAGGCATCCCCCCTTGAGAAATTCACCTCCTAAAAGATATAATAAACAAAACATAACCAGGGGGTTAATGTGATGTCCTTAACCCCCCTCTCACATCCCCCCAAGGGGACCCTTTGGTTTGTCAGAGAACTCTTCATGGAATTGGTTAACCAATCTATCTGTATGTACATCCCAACTTTTTACTCAAGTAGCATCTGACAAAGGGTAACCTTCTCATAATACCAAATATTGTAATCTCCCACATTGTAATCTAGAATCGAGGATTTTCTTTATTTCATAATGTCTCTCACCATGTATGATTAAAGGTTTGGGGAGAGCTGCTGGTATCGGTCTTAGATTTGATCCTACAGCAGGTTTCAATAAACTACTACCGGTATGGAACACTGGATGTATTTTCCCCAATAGCTAAGGGAGCCTTAATTGGACTGTCACTGGATTAATTATTTTTGATATGGAGAATGGACCCAACAGTTTAGGGCCCAACTTTCTACTGGGCAGTTTCAATTTGAAATATTTAGTTGACAAAAACACTTTGTGGTTGGAGGGATCTATGTTTGTCTGCTTATTTTTTATATTCCTCAGCAGCTTCAGTCAAAACCTTTTTTTTGTATCCTTTCTTTAATGAGTCCATCCGTTAAAGATATGGAGAATTTGAAATGGCAGAATAAATAGTGAAGGGCCCCACGATCGCATGGGCTAGGAATGTAGGCATAACATTAATGTGGAAGACTAGGAAAAATTTGGAAGCAAAATTATAAAGTAACAGAATTAGCGGTCTATAAAGAAAATCAATACAAAATGTGTTAGATAAATCAATGCTATAGGGAAACAAAAATAATTTTTAATTGAGATTGGCTGTAGTAATAAAATTTCAAGTTTGAATCTGCTGTTCCATCTCACTCTTCTTATACTTTTCCTGAGCCCACTTTCAATTGCGTCTTGCTCTGGACTTAAAAAATATTTCAGCATTCTTGCTTTCATAATGGTACTTGCAAATTTCCATCAATGTTATCATGCTTAGTCTCTACACATATAGCTACACACTAGCTTTTCAAATTCATCAAAGGTCAGGTACATGCTATCACTTAGCACTTCCTGTCTCAGGACTTAAACATCTGGTTTCTGCCTAAATGCCAGTCAATTAGCACATGAAACAAGTATGAACAAATTAGGGCAAAAGATAAGACAGGAGATATTTTACAGCTATTGAAAGTTTAGATTTAGGGACAGGGCAAAACAGTTGAGAAATGTTATGCTTTTACCCTCTCAAATATTGAACAAAAAATGAAAAGTTGAATGAAAAACATTGGTAAAAAATATACAGTAAGTTTGAGCTATTGCAACATTTCTTGAATACTGTTTAAGAATAATTTCTAGCCAAAATTTTAGACCTAGAAAGTTAGCTCTCAATTAGCATGATTTCTTATGCGCCCTGATCCTCATCAATAATACCTTTTGAAAAGAAAAACTGTCTGTGTTTATATAGGGGTGCAAAGATAGAAATTTATGTAGAAATACTATATGTATTATCTTGTATTGGGGAATGCTGAACTTAAATGATCTAGATCAGTGGTCGCCAACTACTGGGCCGTAGCCCACTAGTGGTCCTCGAGAAAATGTTGGTGGTCCACAGCGAAATGTTACTCCCAGAGGACTCTCCAAAGCAATTAATCCAGGCCGTTTAGGAGCACAAGGCTGTGCTGCCCACATGGCCTCCCTCCCCACCCACTCACTCCTTACCTGGCAAACTTGCCTGCTAAGTTGCTATTTTTCTTTTTCCTGACCTTCAGCTGTTCTGCTGTGCTGGGAGATTTAGATTAGCTAGAAAGCAGAAAATCACTGGATTTCTTGCTTTCCAGTTAATATTTAGATTTTCGGCTATTTAAGCAGAGCCGAAACTTCTTTAGGACTGAAGCAGTGCAGAACCAGCTAGCCAATGGCAGAAACACGGAACTCTAAGTGAATCTGTGATTCTGTGAGCAACTCAATCTGCCTGCCTGCTTTGCCTGCTTTTGAGTAAAAGTTGCTCTTTTTTTAAATAAAAAAATCAATATTTACATACATGGTGTGTTGTGAGTTAATTTTGTGAGTTTTCTTGTTCGTAAATTTTATGGGTTTGCTTATAAGCATATTTTATGTGATAGGCTCAGATAGCCAATCTCACAGATCTCAGAATGAATCTGTGATACTGTGAGCATCTCAATCTGCCTTCCTGCTTTGCCTGATTTTGGGTAAAAAGTTGTTTTTTTATAAAAAAAATTCAATATTTATATAACTATTTATAATATTTACATACAAGCCATGCCCAGCCAGTCACATGACCACCAAGACACACCCACAAATTAGGCTATGTTCACAGAACCTGCTGTTAAGAAATTTGAATCCCACCCCTGCCTCTATGTTTGTGTGTGCGTGTGTGAGAGGAAGGGAGGGAGGGAGGCTAGATGAGCTCTCTCTCTCTCTCTTTCTCTCTTCCACCAATGTCAGCAAGCCACCGTCAGTCAAAATTCATATTAGTGGTCCCTGGAATTTAAAATTATGAGTTTGCTGGTCCAAAAGGAGGTACAAAAGATTGGCAATTCCTGATCTAGGTTGTCGTCTTAACCAGATTTAAACTATTTATGATTGTCCTACTTTTATTATCTTTATAAATTATGCTTGATCTAACTCAAAATTGGATGCTTTCATATTACTAGCAAATTAACAGAGTTGGAAGGGTCTTGTAGGTCATCTAGTCCAAACCCCTACCCAAGCAGGAGACCCTACACCATTTCTGACAGATGACAGTCCAGTCTTTTCTTGACAGCCTCCAGTGATGAAGCTCCCAAAACTTCTGTTCCATTGGTTGATTTTTCTCATTTTCAGAAAATTCCTCCTTATTTCTAGGTTGAATGTCTCCTTGATTAGTTTCCATCCATTATTCTTTGTCTGGCCTTCAGGTGCTTTGAAAATAGGTTGACCCCTTCTCTTTGTGACAACCTCTCAAATATTGGAACACTGCTATCATGTCTCCCCTGGTGCCTTTTCTTCACTAGATTAGCCATGCCAAGTACTTGCAACCATTATTTATATGTTTTAGCCTCCAATCCCCTAATCATCTTTGTTGCTCTTCTCTGCACTCTAACCATCCCCCAAATAACTTTGGCTAATAATATGAAGTTTTGGAATAGAAGGGCAGATAGGTAAGAAAAAGAAAATTACTAATAAAGCCCATCTGTTTGCCTTTTAACTTTAGACTGTTGCTGACAGATGTTTCCTAATGTTTTTTTAAAAAAGATCTACAGAAAATTGTATATATAAAATGACTTGTTTTAAAACTTTTCAGTTAAATGCTTTGGCAGTACAGAAAGATAAATCCTCTTTTACTGGTAGGAAATTGATGGATGTTCTCTTTCTAAAAAGTTTATTGGCAAAAGTTAAATCAAATCTGGCATTAATTTGTTAACATTTCATTATTAGGGTAGGGGATTTTTCTCCACATCTTCTTTTACAAGCTCTAGCAAGAGTTATGTTGACATCAATTACTATAATGTACAATGAAATCACATAATTATTTTGGGGAGGCAAGCAGGAAAATATTGTCATATTTTCCAGTAACAATTAGAAAAGATGACCACACAGACCATAAAGAGCAATGTTTTTGCGTGGGCTATGCAACCCACATATTGCATTGTTACTACAGTTTCCAAGCAATATTTCCAAAGACTAGCATCACAGCTTAAATGAATAAAACTATGATTGGTTTACTACTGACATTTGACTTCTGATGTTTCCAACATAATTGGGTTGGTTAGTTCTATTCTGAGCAAACTTAATGAGATTAGCTGATCAGGCATATTAACTTTTTTATATATAATAAGAAAACTTAGTTTGCAGTCAAGTATTTGACTGCAGTTACATTTTGTAACTAAATATAGTTACATTTTGTAACTAAAGCAGTTACAAAATATTTTTTAGTTCATAAGAATGTAAATACAGTTCAAATATTATTAATGCCAGATGATCTTGAAATTAAAAATCAATTGAATGACTAGGAGATACTTTTATCTGTTAATCTAGATGTTAGAAGATGATGTATCTGTATTTTATCAGCCCTGCCAACTCTCACGGTTCTGCCGTGAGTCTCACGATTTTTTGTCATTTCTCATGGTCTCACGACAAGGCTCCTCAATCTCACGCCAAATTTAAAATGCTTTTTTTTTTCAAATTTAGGGATCGGCTTATATGCGAGTGTATACAGTAATCGTTTTTCTTCGTGTCTGTCCATCATTTTGAAAGGGGAGTAGGCCCTGGGAATGAGGCTAGTTTCCCAGTAGTCTTTGTAAGTGCGGGAAAGCGATCGCAATCATATAAACATGGCGAAAAAAGGTGGTGATTTTTCAATAGAAGAAAGAAATCTGCATCTTCTTACAACAGGGAACACAAATAAAACATTTAAATAAACTGTTAATGACTTCCCTCAATGGAAAAGGGGTTTGTTTAATCTTGATCGGGAAAAAAATAGAATATCACTATTTTTTATAGAATCTCCAGATTTTTTTTCATGGGTCTCCAGATTTTCCTTTATCAGGAGTTGGCAGGTCTGTTTTATGTTACTGTTAGTTCACCTATTCTAAAATATAGTGGCTTGTCCCTTGGCTTTATTCATTTTATTTCCATAATAAGAATGTTGTGACAGTCTGGCTGAGACAAAGTGATCAGTTCAAAGATATTTACTGAGTTCCAAGAATTAGTGGGGACTTGAATCCGGGTTCCTTAATCATGGTGCAGGTCATGCTGAGTTCCAGATGCAGAAAGTTGGAATCCAAACAATAGTCATGCAACCCACCTACTGTAAGAACCTAGCAAATATGTCTGCCAACAAGAACCCATTGAAGCTTATTAGGGATATAAGGTGAGATGAAGCAACACAGCTTCAATCCTGGCCAGATCATCTCCCATGGCACATGGAACAGGTTGGAATGCATGCATAGCCCAATTCAGTACTAACATCTGAAAGAATGTTATGATTCTTGCAAATGAAAGGTAATGTGATTCATATTTCCCCTTAACTTTACTTTTGACTTTCTTTTTCCCCCAATTTTTTTATTTCAATTTGCATATGCACAACAATACATTAATAGTGTGGCATCAATATATCATACATTTTAGTATAGGCAAAATTAATAATATCAATCATATGTCTCAATGCATATATTTCACATTAATTCATAATCTTTCAATGCTTATTTTCAGCCTTTCAAAACTCCATCCACCATATCAGTTAAACATACCTAGTAACTCCATTTCTCAATTTTCTCCCTGCTTTTTATTTTATTTTTTCTCATCTGGCAAACAGTGTGGTTTCAGGTTTCACATCTCAATACAAACATGACCATAGCTACCTGTTCATTATATTTGTTTAGTTTCATATTGCATCATCCTTATTATTATTAAATATTAAGCTTATCTTATCCAATTCATGTTATATTAACACATTCTCATGTCTTATTTTACAATGTTATCTAAAATTCTCATCTCATTTCTGTTGTCATTTCTCATATTACTTTTTTCTGTCACATTTGTCATTTTATCAATCCTTATCTATAAATATAATTGTCCCTTCTGGTTAATAATTTGAGCAAACCAACTTCGTTCTACCTTAATATCAATCTCACTATCTAGTATATAACACAAATATATATATTTTTCTCAGATTCCACATTATATTTTCTCAAACATCTTGTGAATCATCTATATCTTACAAAATATTATTTTCAATATATTCTTGTACATCACAACATATTACCTTGTGGAATCTCCTTCCTTATCCTTTTTTTTCCACCCGTTCTCTCTCCTCTTTGAACAGTGTTCTTTCTTTTAATCCTTGTTTGTTTCTTATTCCTCTTTGTTTTCTGGTCCTTTCTCTTAATTCCCTTTTTCCCCATTCTTATTCCCCCCCATTTCTCATTCCAGTTATTAAACTTTTCTCTCTCCCTATTTTTTCTTTTGCCCTTCATTTTTCTGCTTTTTCCCTCTCCCTTTATCCATTTTCTGAATCATTCTCCCTTTTATCATCCCATCAGACCACAAAATTTAATTCTAATTCCTTTTCCTGCCTGCTTAAATAATTGTTCATTTTGTCCTTCAGTGTTGGTTTCTTCTTGATTGAACTCTCCCTTCTGGCTTATTTTGTTCTTGTGTATGCTGAGTCACCATTTCTAATTTGTGTAGTACATAATTGCACATTTCAAGTTTAATTTTTATCATGTCCCTTATATCTTGCAAATCCAGTCTTGACTCTTTGTTTTCTGGTCCTTTCTCTTATTTTCCTTTTTTCCCATTCTTATTCCCCCTCCCATTTTTCATTCCAGTTATTAAACTTTTCTCTCTCCTTCTTTTGATTTTTCTTTTGCCCTTCCTTTTTCTTGTTCGTTTGGTCCTTCAGTGTTGGCTTCTTCTTTATAGAACTCCCCCTCCCTCTGGTTTATTTTGTTCTTGTGTATGCTGAGTCACAATTTCTAATTTCTGTAGTACATAATTGCACATTTCAAGTTTAATTTTTATCATGTCCCTTATATCTTGCAAATCCAGTCTTGACTCTTGTAAGTCCAATCTTATATCAACAAATAGTTTCTCCATTATATATTCTCCTTTTTTCCTTTTCTTTCCTCTTCCTTAACAATTAAAATTCTCTTCTTTAACAAATATATTCAATCCCAGAGTTCAGTATATTCTTTCAACCAATATCTTTTGAATTTATTTTCAACAATCCATACTAGAGTCTTTGTTCAGATGGTTCTATAACAATAAATGTTCTTTTATTTTCTTTTAAGTTCCAAAATCCAAACTCTTGAGAAGACCAGACACTTTTTAAAATGTACTGAAGTTTTCCTGTACCATCAGGTGGCACTTTTGAGTCTTTTTACCTTTAACTTTCTTTGTTGAATATAATACTTTTACTAAGTTCACTAATTTCAATCATTAGCTAGTATTTCTTTTCTTTTCAACACACTCAATTTCAACATTTAATTATGCCCCTTAAGTGCCCATAATTCAGTAGTTATCCAGTTTAATTTCTAAACCTTTGTTGTGTTAAAGTATTTTCCTTTAAATTTTCTCCTCCAAATTAATCCAATCCAAATTTTATAAGATCCAATTTCTTTCTCACTTTCTCTGGTTGCCGCTTCCACACACTTCCCTCCAAGATAGCCCTTTATTATAATACCGGGGTACCTCAAAAGCAATGTCTTTTGCCTGGTTCACACTCTGCTCACTACTTCTCTGCTCCAGCACAAAACTTAGTTTCCTGGAGTGTTCTTTGTCTTCGTGGTGGCCTTTTTAGGACCATCACTGCAGCTTGCCTTTGGGAGGGATTTTCCTGATAGGGAGGGGAGTTGCGACTCCCCTTGGCCCTCCAGGCGATTTCCCCTTCTTCACCACCCCACTAGGGTGGTTCTGGTCTCGATTGGGACCCTCCAGCAAGTGAGTTTGGGTGAAATTGCACGATTGCAGATTCTGCTCCAACGAGGAACAACCCGGAAGTCCTACTTTTGACTTTCTGTTGGATCATGGGCTTGTTAAATACTTGCAAGGCTTATGGCATCTGATTTTCCCTTGAAGTTTCTCAAACCTGCAAAAATCTAAGAGACAGGCTACCAAGTAGCATGTGATCATGGTCTGGGTTTCCCCCTCCCCCATAACTAAATTATAGTATTTAAGTTATAGTATTTCAATCCAAGTGTCAATTTGGAACACTGTCTTCTATGTCTCAGTTGCCCAGAGTGCAATCTGGGAATGTTTCCAGCAGAAGATGTCTGAAGATGCCTTTCCCATTGAGTTGGAAAGGGGACATCTCCAAGAAATGCCAAACCGGACTGTTCATATTCACCACTTGAGACATGCATATAAATTTTACATATAAAACATAATAATCAGGTGTAATTATTTCATGCTTGTTGAGAAATTATTAAATCTGAACCTTAGGAAAAAAAATACAAGAGTTATAATTTTGATTTTAATTGGTCCTTTATCTCAAACAAGGAATTTGAACTGTTAAAACTGAAAATACAACAGATGCACTCATATCTATGAAACAAAAAGAAATTCATAGATCCTTTGTAGCCTACCGCTTAGTAGTAATCACTTTTTTTTCTTTTCACTTTTATGTTATTAAATAATGTTCACCATTCAGAGAAGGGGCAGCATTATTTTCATTGACTATGAAGCTTTAGTCTAGTTTCCATAAGTTTTGAGTACCATAGCAATAAAAGTGATACCAGCCTAAGAATTCTAGTAAGTATTGATTGGACATCTAAATTATAACATCCCAGTGAGTATCTTGCAACAGAGGATCACTTAGGTTGATTTAATTTAATTTTTCAGACTTCAAGCTAAATCCATATGCAGCTTAGTTATTAAGATGATTACAAGCCTAAATCTTCCAGAATTAAGAAGTTTGTGATGTTTAGAGTGGGAAATGAGCCGTGAAATATAAACACTGGAAATTGATATTCCCTATTTTAGAGACACACAATCCAAGGTATCAGAATCATATGGTAGCTTAAAAATAGACATGTCCTTCATGCCTTTGGTTATTACCAAATTGGAATTTGTAATGCACTAGGAAGGAAGCATTGTTAAATATCTGAGAAATAATGGCACTAAATATATTATAAAATACAATTTTGTTTTGGTCTGGCACTTATTTTTTCTTATTGGAGTACTGCCAAGCATAGTTTGAATACTGCCTAAAGGCCAAGCATGGTTTTCATCTCCCCTCACTAAAACAATTTCCCCCACTCTATCTTCAGCAGTACATGGCACCACATCCCAACTCTCCAATAGCTTTTTTCACACATATATTTTTATTTAATTACTTTTTATTACTATTTGGAGTTTTGCAGCATTAATTCAGTGCCAGAAAAATAAACACAGATGTCTGATGCTTCATTTAATATCTTTATAAACAGAATAAGTAGATTTTACAAACCAGTTGTAGATTTCTTCAACATGGAGCAAACATGAAACATGTTGCAAGTATCTTAATAGCAGAGCTCCAGTCTTGAGCAAGCAAGTTAGTTTCTCTTTTATTACTGGCCAATGAATGCAAAACATATGTATAAAGGACACAGTGGACGAGCAAAATTTCGGGGGTGGCTCCATCCATTTTCATCCGCTCAAAAAATTGGTAAAAATTTGCATAAACAGAATGGAAAAGAACAGACGTGAGTAATATGTAGCGGGGATGTTAAATGGATGTTCATTTCATTTCATCCGTGGATGAAAGCGGATGGAAGCGGATGACACCTCTGAAGGGGTTCCAGGGGAGAATTTCAAAGTGGACGCATAGTGGAAGGGGCAGATGCATAGCGGATGAAGCGGATGCATCATGTATGCCTATAGGAAACAAAGG
>BHFT01070097.1:0-16076 GCA_004320025.1 Laticauda laticaudata
CGCACTCATCCCGAGAAACTTCATCTCCTGTCGTTTCTTTCTCCTTTCGCTCCCTATCATGAGACGCCCATCTAATGTGGGATAGCAGATACCGCACTCCCTGTGAATTTTGAGAATGATAGACATAGGACATGGAAGGCTGGCAAAACAATTAATGCAGCTTTGAGTAGGGACATGGCAGATTCCTTTCTATGTTCCTAAAAGATATTTTATTTTATATATTTTGAAAGGGGAAATGTAAGTCCCATACTCTGTTTTATTGCTATATCCATAAGATGAAAGGTGGTACTGAGCAGGTTCTGACCAGTTCTTGAGAACCAGTAGTGGAAATTTTGAGTAGTTCAGAGAATCAGCAAATACCACCTCTGACTGGTCTCACCCCCATCTATTCTCTGCCTCCCAAGTCCCAGCTGATTGGCTGGGTTTGTTGCCCTGCACAGGAGAAAGGAGCTGGAAAGCAAGTTAGGGGGGAGGGAATGAGATTTTGCAGTAACCTGTTGTGGTCCGCCAGCAGGCTGCGGAACTGGCAGCAGAGTCAGAAAGTGGACAGGAACATGGGTCAGTCCGAGAATCTGGGAAAGATGCAGACGAGGGTTCTGCGTCTGACACAAAGTTAGGGCCAGGACTATCTGGAAGTTATGTGCTGACTTCAGAGCCTCCAGAATCTGACAGCAGTGAGGCAGAGGAACAGAGGGACTCTGTTACCAGTGCTTATTTGCACAGAGTTGCCAGAAGGCAAGAGCAGTTAAGACAAAAAGGGCGAGTCAGAAGTAAGGCTGGGAGCTGATTGGCCTTCCATAAGACATAAAGGAGGAGCAAAGTGACATAAACCTTTGCAGGAAGCAAAGGTTTGTACTGGTCGGTTTGAAATCTGAAGCTCTGTGTTGAATTTTTGCTCCATTTGGTCTTGTATAACTAATTGGCAATTAGTCATTGGCATCATTTCAAGAAAGATAAGGTGCATTCTTATCAGACTTATCCCAAAGGACTTTGGCAGACTTCTGTGGGACTATTTACAAATTGTTTGAGACTCATCACGAGCTGTGAATGACTATTATTCAGAACCTTTGAAATAAAATGAAAGGTTTTTGGGACTAACGTGTGTTTGTCAATGTCTCAGGAAGCTTGGTCAGAACATAACCTTCCCCCAGGACTGGGAAGAGAATGGAGATGTTATAGTATTCTTCCCCTGGAGTGGGGTAGGAATGGAGATTTTACAGTATCCTTCCCCTGCCATGCCTATCAATCCACACCATGCCCACCAAGCCACACCCATATAACCATGCCACCCCAGTAGTAAAAAAAATGAATTCCACTACTGTATAAGGTAAAGGTAAAGATTTCCTCGCACATACATG
Source organism: Laticauda laticaudata (assembly GCA_004320025.1). Taxonomy (NCBI): domain Eukaryota; kingdom Metazoa; phylum Chordata; class Lepidosauria; order Squamata; family Elapidae; genus Laticauda; species Laticauda laticaudata. Next base: position 1,359 of record BHFT01070097.1, read on the forward strand.
CTAGTCATTTCCAGATCTACGGGGCGGTGCTCATCTCCATTACAAAGCCGAAGAGCCAGTTCAGCATGATTAAACACCGAAGGCTCACAGAAGGCTTCCCACCAAAGTGGCCCCTATTTTTCTACTTGCATTTTACATGCTTTCGAACTGCTAGATTGGCAGAAGCTGGGACAAGTAACAGGAAGTCACTCTGTTATATGGTGCTAGAGATTCAAACCACTGAACTTTCTTGTCGACAAGTTCAGCATCTTAGCCACCGAACCACTGCGTCCCTTTTTCTCTATATCTATACAATGGCAATTACTACACTGTTACTTTTGTTGTGACAATTACTATAGTCTATACTATTACTGTTCAATATACTACATTACTATGTTCCATACTACCTATTACTCTATTACATAGTGCTCTGTTACAATTAACTGTATACTATTCTGTATACTGTTGCTAATATGCATATTACACATTGAAGGATATGAACAATATTATCAGTAAACTTTTCAATGCTTCTCTAAAAATTCATAAAGTTGTTCTCTTGTAACATATGAGAAATACACTGTGCAGTGACATATATAAAAAAATTTCTTAGACATTTGAGAAGATCTGAAAAGGACAGTATATGACTCTGATAAATTGTTAAAAATGTACCGGAGCATTTAAAATATTTATTGGAAATCTAATCAAATTGAAGATACTTTTTTAAATCTTTGGTGGATATACAAGAAAGCTATAAAATATTTGGATCAAGTATGTATTCTGATTTAAACAATTTCAGAAATGAATGTACAATTGAAACCAGAGATTTTCTTTTGAGTTTAATAGACAAACAAATGGAAACATCTTAGGAAACTTTGCTTTTGTACATGAGAGCAGCAATAAAACTTTACATGCACAAAGAGGGAAAGATTTACAAATACCTGCAATGAAAGAATGGATAGTGAAGTTGATGGAATAGATGGAGATGATGAAATTAAATATAATGATTTGATTTTAAAAATACCAATTTTATTTCTACTTGGAAACCACTTTTGACTTTTGTGCAAGAAACAAAGAAATGAAATGTAGATTTGAGGATTTTAATAGTATAATTATATGGGACTATAAAAATAATGTAGACAAATTTAGAGTAAAAGTGCACATATTTAGAGACTAATTTAAAAAAAACAAAGATTTATGCAAATTCAGTGATCCTGCTGGTTTCATTTCTTAAAGACTATGAGATTTTTTTATGTGTTTGTGTGTTAGAAGAGAGTAAAACAATATTATTTATCTGTATTAATCAATATTTTCTTCCCTACAACAAAAATAAGTTTTGACATTTGGCAAAATGGGAAAATTTACAACTGTCATTAATAGGGAGAATATCAACAATCAAGATGAATATATTATCCAGANATATTACCCAGAATTTTATATTTGTTTCAAACAATTCCAATTAGGCTTGGAAAATATTATTTTGAAGATTTAAATAAAATTGTGTTGAAATACATATGACAAGGTAAGAAAGCGAAAATAAAATTAAAACTTTTGCAAGATGCTGGAATAAGAGGAGGATTTGGTTTGCCTAATTGGGAGTTGTAAATTTGGTGTGGGTGAAGGAATGGATAACATTAAGAAATGCTAGATTGTTGACACTAGAAGGACATGATCTGTTGTTGGGGTGGCAATATTCTTAATGTGAATAGAAAATATTGCTCTGCAGTAATTTTTTCAATGTAGCATTATGCACCTACACTTTAAGATTTCTTTTAATAACTAGTGTAGAGTTACCTATTTATCTCAACATGGCTAAAATGACAGAAAAATGAATTCGCTTTTCATTATAATGCTCATAATGATTTTCAGTAAAAATGCTTAGAATCACATTCTAGGACTCAAAACTGCGCAAATTAATCTGGACAGAGTCATTCATCAGCATTTCTGAAAATATATAAAGTTTAATTTGGAAATATTTTAGCACATTGGCAAAAACCTTTAATCCAGGGGTGGGATTCTACCAGTTCGCACTTATTCACTAGAACCGGTTGTTAACATTCTAAGCAGTTCGGAGAACCGATTGTTAGAAGAAATTACTGGCCTAATCCTGTAAGGAAGGCAGGAAGGAAACATTCTGGTGTTGCTTACAGAAACTGCCTCTCCGTTAACCCTTATTACATTCTTGGCAGGACTAGACTTCCTCTCTCAGAAACTTCTCTGGAATTTTTTTTCCTTCCTTTGCTGGTACTTTGCTTGTGTGGAGTGACCATTCAAAGTTACAATGGCACTGAAAAAAGTGACTTATGACCATTTTTCACACTTACGACTGTTGCAGCATCCCCACAGTCATGAGAGGCCAGGCGAGGAGATGTGTGCCTCGATGTGATTTTGAGTTGGCCACAGCCAGCTAATAACATGACCACCAAGCCACGTCCACCCAGTCACATGACCACCAAGCCACACTCCCAACTAAGCCACGCTCACAGAACCGGTTGTTAAAATATTTGAATCCCACCCCTGCTTTAATCTGTTCAAATCTATATAAATATAAAGCTATAAAATTAAAATAAAGTGAAATATGAAGTATGAAAATGTTCTGTCAATTTTCATGGACAAATTATAGAAAATATCAATTTAACACTTTTTTTTTCAAATCTAACCAATTATATTTCTTTTGAGGTCCTTAATATCAATATTTATCAATTTATCCAAGTGCTCATTTTATAATATAATACAAGAAGAATGGTTTCCAACATGTCTAAGGTATCTTTAGTAAAGATAATAAATAAAAGCATGTAATTCATAATTGAATCAATTTATTTGGGTTTTTGGTGACATAGATCTCTGCTTGAATTAACACCATCAAAAAGGGAACAGCATGGTGCATCATGGAACAAATTGCTGCCTTTTCACATTACTCAGTTTATAGTAAATATAAGTTGTCCAGTTAGATTGGCTGAAGCATAACATACAAGACCAGCTTTGGTTTACTGGTTAAAGATGATGGACTAAAAACCCAGAAGAATGTACTTTTTAGCATGCATTATGCAAAAATTCAGATGGGTAACTTTAGTCCAGTCACTTTATTTCAATCTTAGGAAGAAGGCAATTGGAAATCACTTATGACAATCTTGCCCAGAAAACTTCATCAACCTGTTCACGCAATCCCACGAGTCAAGATAATTTTAAAATATAAAATGAATGATTTCAATACTTTTTTTAAAAATCTAATTGAACTAAATCTTTGTGCACAATGTCTATTAGTATAATACTTTTAAAGTGATTAATTGAATGTCAGAATGACACTAACAATAGGCCTATTGACTATTTTAGATACTGTTCTTATTTTTCCTTCTGTTTAGAGTGTGTTATGAGTAAAAAAAGTTAAACAGTATCTTAAGGCTAGGTCCCACTGGCCGATGGACGCAAAACATGTGCATAAAGGACACAGCGGACGAGCAAAATTTCGGGGGTGGCTCCATTCGTTGTCATCCGCTCCAAAAAGTGGCGAAAATCTTGCACAAACAGAAGAAAAGAACGGGATGGGGGTAAGTATGTACGAGGCTGTAAGCAGATGTTATAGCGAAGCCTAGTGGATGACAGCGGATGGGAAGCGGATGACACATCTGAAGGGTTCCGGGGGAGAACTCGAAGCAGACGCATAGCGGCAGGAGCAGATGGCATAGCGGAATACCGCGATGCATCACAGATGCCTATAGGAAGCAAAGGGAATGTCGCGGTGGATGTATATTGGATGCAAAACCATCTCAGCTGCGCATGCAGGGAGTATGAATTGCATCAGCACGTGGCATATAAAGGATGGCAGCTCACACACAGTCAGCATTCAGAGGAAAGACGTGCTGCACATAACATCTTCAAAGAACACCAATGGTTTGTCAGTCCAGGGAAGAAGAGGAAGCCGTGCTTATCATTCGCCAGCCCTGGCAAGAAGGCCAGAACCAGGCATCCACCCCCTGGCAGCTTGGACTCTGAAGCTGCTGCTCTGCTGGTGGTGGTGGTAATGCTGTGGTGGACCCAGCCCCAAGGCCCTGAAGCCCTGCTGCTCACAGACCGCTGAAGGCCCTGCTGCTGAACCCCTGCCAGAGGGAGGAAGAGGCAAGGGAAGGCAGAAGGGAGAGAGGAAACCAGTAACACCATTTTCGAGGAGCATTAGGATGAGGTGCTGGAATGGCTGAGGGAGAACGAGTACCTGTGGAGAAAAGGGGCCTACCAGACTCTATCGCTGACATCCCAAGAAGAAAGAGGCAGCTTAGAGAGACAAGCAAAGAGCCTGGGCCTACACTGCAGATGTACTCCTTTGGATGGGTGGAAAGCACATGCACACTATGGTATGGCAAGCTACACCTCAAAGAAATCTGGGGCAGGCCACTGTAAGCTCACTGAACTGGGAGATATGTACATCATGACCAATGGCAGCTTCCTGGAGGGTGAGGTCCGCCACCGAGGAGCAGCCCATCTGACACCTATCCCTCTCCCTCAGAAAGCCCACAGCCAGCCAGTCCTCTTCCAGCCAGGAGCCAGATACACGTCCAGGGGCAGGTGGCTCTTCAGAGGGCCCCACGCAGAGCCCCCCCCACAGTCTGCACTCCCCATGCCGGAGGACTTAGAAGGATCCCCTGTAACACAAATGGAGGAGAAGCGGCAGCCACCACGAGACCAACTATCCCCACCGCCCACCCCCAGCTTGCCACAGGATGCAGGCAGAGAGGGCAGACTGGAGGGCCAGAGCCACACTGTCCTGTTGGAGATCAGGGACACAATTAAGACCAGCAGCGAACTTCTCTTTAGCTGGTCCACTTGGACAGAGGATCTCCAGCCGCCACACTTTCATCACCTTGTGAGCCACACCCCTGCGGGATATGCCCAAGCCCAGTACCAGGTGATGAAGGGACAAGATAAAGCACTTCTGCACACCTCAAGGACCCAGCTTGAAAGCTGCTCCTTACCCCACTGCTCCACCACCAGGTCTGCTCCTCCACCCAGGCGATGTCCACAGCCCTTCCCACGGCTTCAACAGCCTCTCACCTACAAGGGCTACGACTACCAGGACCTCCCACAGCCAGAAGCAGACCTTCCAGGTCCAGGACCCAGGTTCATCGCATGCCCACAGACGCCAGTCTCACCCAGCTGCAGACCAGAACAGCCCCACTACACTCCTCTTCCTCCACCCAAGCCAAGCCCTTCCGTGGACAATCTGTCATCATCTTGTTCCTGACAGCCGCAGGTACTTGATGTAAGGGCTCTCACTTCACGGACTGAAGTCACTCTCTGAGAGCTCTGAACACACTCATCCCGTGTATTTGACTGCTCGGGCCAAGCTATCCCAATGGTGCCTCAGACCAGCACTCACGCCACAGCCCTCACAGTCCCTGTCCGCTTAACAGATGAGAAGCCAATGGACATCAACTCAGAGTGACTGACGAATAGTGCCAGAGACTGAGTTGTACTTGTTCACTTTAAAATTTGCTTAAGACACTTTCACTTGGTTCATCTTGCTTTTTTAATAAAGTCATAACAGTTTACATTAAGACAGTTAATAAAGGTTTATCTTTGCTGAGAACACTTGGTTCATTTTTTTACTTCATAAACGTGTTGGTTGAAAACCTCGAACAAATGGTTAGCTTTGCATGCTTGTGGGATAGATAAGGATAGTTGTGGGAGGATAAGGATAGCTTTGGGATTAGATAGGATAGTTGTGGGATATGATAAACCTCGCAGTGCAAGCAAAGTGGGACTGAGTTTGTCCACCCTTCCCGCTGCCACACACATATGGACCTTTATTATCATAACAATTTAATGTCATTGACTCAACACATTTCAAAAATAAAAGCTCTTATTAAGGGCCTATTCATTGTAGGACCACTCAAATACATTGGCACAATCTCATCAGTGTTATGCGACAGCCTCAAGGAAGATCCATTAAATCATCTATCATTCCTGTCTTGACACTCCACTGCTCCAGCTGGGGAGTTGCATCCAGGTTCCAGGAATGTGCGCTGCTTTCTTTCTTTCACATGAAGCTCTGTTGGGGCTTGTTAATATCCACAGTGTCTATCAGGTTACGTCCTTGCCTCCATTCACCAGGATCCATGTCCCCATTCCATTGTTTGACAGTCACAAGTCTGTTTGCAACACTGGCGGTAGTGGTGCCATGAGATTGTCAGGAATGCAAGCAAGCTCAGATGCTCTCACAGTTCTGGGTTGATGCTGCATGGTGGTGAAAAGTATCTGAACTGTTGGCCATGGGAGGGGGGGAGGGGGGATGCAAAGGCGTTCTCCGCACACCCGTCTTGCCCTGGACAGGCACTGTAGTTGAAGATCCTCTCTTCACTGGGTGAGGTATCTTGAAGTGTACGGCTTCATGAGGTAGTTCTGAGGGAGAAGGCATCATCACCATGATGAAGTAGGGCACATTTGTGGTGTTCATTGGGTAGGGTTCTGGATCTGGAAACCACTGATGTGGGTGCGTTCAGCCCATCCTTTGAGGTCATGGGTTGTATACCTGGTGCTTATCTGAAGCTGACCCGTGCCTGAAAGCATCATGTAAGATGACCCTTGTAGTCAGCATCAACCATCGGCAAAGAGGATGAAGCTGAAGAAGCCCTTGTAAATTGAAATAAGTGGACCTGAGTTGGCTGGCGCTGTTGCAGGCCACGTGCTTCCCAATCTATGGTCCAGCGTGTGGGACAGTTCCACCTCTGATACCACTGCTCTGCAAGTTTCGCTCCAGCCTTCTTCAGTGGTGGGACACTTGAGGAGCTCCTCAGGTATTCTTCAATGAATGGCCTGCACCACTTCTCTGACCACCTTTGCTGATGCTGTTGTGTGCCCCCTCCAGGCATACTGCATTGTTTCTGTATGTGGTTCCAGAGGCCAGGTGGTGCAGAGTCAGTGCCAACCTTCAGTCCAGGGTCCCAGGTTGGGGACGGAAGTTGGTGCTCGGCTTGGTCAACCTGGGTCTTCAGGTGCTCTACAAGTTCATCACAACATGGCTGGTGGCATCCTCATGAAGTGCTGATGTCACGAGTGTCTTCATTCCTCAGCTACCACATCAAACTGTCATACAGTCCAAACTCCATTTCTCACGATCCATCCTCAGACCCACACAGCTCTTGGATGTCTCCTTCTCTTCTCTCTTGTGTATAAAAGGTGAAACAGTCTGAACAGGGTTTTGGTTCTGGTGATGAATGATCGCAGCTACCATACGGACTGTGTCATGATCCATGGTGGGACAACCATTGATGATGTGGAGCACCAAAGACCAAGGGTGAAGAAGGTCTGTACACCACGGCTTCTTGGACTATACTGAGTTCCAAAGGTGATTCCTCCCTTTTTTATATGAAAATCAGTTTGTCACCTAGTGTCCTTCTACACATACTCTACGACATACTGCAGAAACCAAAATTCTAAATATCGGACATCCTAAATATCCGAGATACATCCCAGATACAAACGTTTTGTCCGTTTTAATCCTTTATATACAAGATGCATCCGCTTACATCCATTAGAAACATTCTATTTCTGTGCTACTAACGCTGTGTAGACGTTCCGTGTCCCTTTTGTTTCCTCCCTCTTTCCTTTTTCAGCTGCAGTGGATGTGAGTTGCGAGGTTGGCCAGAGGATGCCGAAAGGATACAGTGGATGTTTAATGGATGATAACAGACATAGAACATTTGTTGCCCGTATATGTCGCGAATGTACATCGTATGCAGCAGAAAGTTCATTCGTTCAAAAAGTTTTGTGCAGCTCAAAACTTCTTGCGTGGATGAAATCTCAGTGGATGGATTCTCGACGGATAGAGCGTATGAAACACGTATGCAATGAGTATACAACAGATGCATCACATTTTCCAATGGATGGCAAGCTTTTTTTAATATTTTACATCCTCTTTGCATCCGTTGGTGCACTGGGACAACGGCTTTAACCACCACTGCAGCACCAATTGTGATATTGTGACAAAGTGGTAATTTCAAAGACCTAGGTAGCTTGAATATTTGAAATAAAATATATCCAATTTATGCATTGAAATCTCAGATAAATATTTAAAAATATTTATTACTTCATATTAAATTTAAACTACTTGTCACCAAAATGTATAAATATATATAAGAGATACCCCTGAAGAGCAATCCTTGTCATGCAATTTTTCTGGTTGTGTTTCTCACACAGCATGTAATAATAGTGTTGATTTCCCTTATATCTGAAGATTATCTATACCTGGAATAATCCTATTAAAAATTAAAATGAGTTAGAAGCTAGGATGAAAGTTGTTTTTTCTCTGAGAATATTTTTTTTAATTGGAAAATATCAAGCATATTATATGTAATATATTATTCATATTTTTTCTTTCTGGCTGTCAGGAACACTCACTTTTCTCTCTGAACTGTTATTGTTAAACTTTTAAAGTAAAAGCAGTTTGGCATGCTAAAATCACTCATATATTTCTTTGGTGAACAGAGATATAGGGGGCATGCATAAGCGCACCAATGTGCCTACCGTCCCTGTCCTATTGTTTCTTTTTTATTTTTCTTATATGTATCCATTTCATGTATTCATAACTATGTTTATACTTATACCTGTTATCTTATAATCGCTTGACAAAAAAAATAAAAATAAACAAATAAATCAATTAAAAATCTATTTAATATGAAAGACTGGTATGAATAATTTCATATACTCAAGAAGTCCCTGGGTTTATTAGTATTTTTCAAACAAACAGTTCAAAGCATTTTATAAAAATTAATGTTCTGTTCTTTAAAACAAAAAAATGAGAAATGCATTCAGATTTGCTGGGAAATTCTAAAGTAAATTTTTGGATTCTGAACACTATGTATTGGAAATGTAAAAAACTAAAGCAATATAGTCCAAGATGACTTTACAGTACACAACAATTTGCAATATTTTAGGTCCCTCATGCCATCACTCTATTGAATTCAGATTCTAACAGTACTGTCTAATGTCTGTGCACATTTACCTGTGTTGTATGGCTGTAGCATTATTTTATCCTTCTTATCTTCTTTACTACCCCTTCTTATTGGGATGATGATGATGATGATGATCTTGCTTTGCATGTACACTGAGAGCTTCTGCACTGAAGACAAATTTCTTATGTATTTAATCACATTTGGCCAGACCAAGTATTTTCTTCTGTTCTGTTCTGTTCTAGTCATTCATGTAAAAAAAAAAGTTCAATATCTAAGGAGAAACACAGATTTTGGTTTCAATCTACCTATTGAGCTATTGTCTTAAACTGATGGCAAAAGCCAGAATATTACCCTTGGTTATTTTTAAAGAACAGTGAAATAATTGTATCTCAGCAGGAATAAAGTCCTAATAACAATGCTACCTTACAAAAGGCAGTAACACAACAACCATACAAAAATAACACTTGGTCTTGTAAAATAGCTTAGTGATGAAAAAAAGAAGAGTATAGGATTCCATACCAAATAGGTTTATCCTGAAACAGGTGATAAATCATTAAAAGATTGCTCACAAAAACTTGTACCTATTAATAAAAAATGTTGGTTGAAAAAGGTACTGCTTATTTATCGGGGTTTATACTACATATCCCCATGCCATTCAGATATTACATAAGAATATTAGCATTTGCAAGAAAGATTCAAAATTTATTTTGAAAAGATAGTTTAAAAGTAACCAAGTTGATGAATTATATGGAGGGAAGAAATACTGGTTGATTCTTATGCAAATATTTTTTAATGTAAAATTAAGCTCTTATTCTTGGTAGAAGCCATAATCAGTGTCTGGGAATTCAGACAAATCAATGAAGCATATTTCTGGCAAATTTGAAATAAATAGCAATTCACTGAATTTTAGTATGTTCTTCCCTAGTATCTTTAGTTATGAATTTTTCATGGGATTAGTTTGCAAAATGTACAGATGTTAATTTGTTGGACAAAATTCAGATGTTATCCTCAAATGAACTTTTTCAGTGAAATCACACTTGCACATTTTAATTGAGGATTTTATGGGTATTTGCTCTGAAAATACAAATACTGTATGTTCTCCAATTTGGTGGATTTATTGTATTTTGTATTACTGCCTGGAATACTGGATTACTGCCTGTAAATTCTGGGACTAACACAAACTAGTTTTTCCATGTTTACTATTTAATCATTGTTTTTTTCACAGTCTCATTCTGTCCCATATCTTGCTGCACCTGAAGTATATAAAATGCTATGGACACTTACTAATGCTATTTATTAACTAAGGAGCTTTATAACCTCCTGCACAGTATATCAGCACCAGATTAATTTTTTAAAAATTAGTTTCCTTTATTGAAAGGAATTTATATGGAATATGAATCAAGACATCAATCAACTTAAAACATTTCTTGCTGAACACATAAAATAGGGTGTAAACAGCATGGCAAATAGCCTTATTTGTAACTCTGAACATTAAGGTTAAGAAAATAATGCAGTCCAGTAACTATTAAAATTCCTTTTTCAAAGGAGCCCACCTGTAAAATGAAACAATTGCCAAATTTACAATTGCTAGTGATTCTTCAAGGTTTGTAAAGTATTTTAATCAGTTCCAATGGACTTGAATTTATAAGATTCCCGTAGCTCACCTCATGAGCTTGTATTTTTGTCTATGTTTCTGTAATTCCTTTTATTCTCAAGATTTCACTGAAACTAAATGGAACAGAAGTACTTCTATGACCTCAGTTCAATAAACTAGACATGAAATATATTATCATGGACAGCATAGCATTAAAACTTTTCCTTCGGGTATTATCCCACGTCATTGGAGTGCTGTTAAAGTTGTGGCAACGTTTCAGCAGAATCCCATCTGCCATCATCAGGCTTCTGTATGGATGTGTGTCTCACAGTTCCTGGTTTCAAATTCGAGGCTGGGTTTGTGTTCATTGGACTTGGAGTTTGATTGATTGGTGCTTCTGGTTTCACATGAAGACAAGCTGCACTGAAAGCCTCCAACACAAGAACAGAGTGTTGCCAGCCAATCAAAGCCACAAAACAGACAGAAGAAACCAGAAACACCAATCAATCAAACTCCAAGTCCAATGAACATAAACCCAGGCTCCTAGCCAATCAGAATGGACCAGCCTCGAATTTGAAACCAGGAACTGTGAGACACACATCCATACAGAAGCCTGATGATGGCAGATGGGATTCTGCTGAAACGTTGCTACAACTTTAACAGAACTACAATGACGTGGGACGAATAATTAATAAGTATTTTCACATACTACCATGTAAAGGCTTTTTTGTTTCATAACTGCTGAGCAATGAAAGTTGATCAATTGCTATATCTTTTCTGTTGGTGGTATTATTGTATAATAGATATACCAAAGTACTAAATTACAGAAATTTCAGAGTTAGAGAAATTTAATCAATTGCTTAAATAATATCACCATATTATTTTCATAAAATGAACAATTTATGCATAATGTTTTCTTAAATAAACTTGATGCAGTACCTGTTTATTGTTTTAAGTATTAACAATTGTTCTATTGTTTAAGAAACATAAAATCTGCGATTATGTTGCAGTCACATGAATTACATTTGAACAAAAATACTTCTTTCTGCAACTTGGTTCATCTCCCTTTTACTAGCTGGAATGCATTATTTATTTTCTCTTTTCATACAGAAAAAATACCCCTGAGTTCTGGTACACAGTAAAATACCTACTGTATTTGTCCTCCACAAGGGATTGGGATCAATAACTAATTTTGAAAACTGATTAGTTCTCAGCAGGAAAGTTGACACAGTCTCGTATTTTGCCAGAAGACATAATCAACCTGTAAATAGCTGTATTAGTACACTAGGTAAGCGAGTAAAGGAATAAAAGTCTAGGTCTTTTGTAATGGTTTTTCTACAATGAGGAAATCATTTTAAAATACAGGTTCACACATACACTCACACATATCAACTTGTAAACTAAATTTAATGAAGTACATTGTTGTCTATTTATTGTATAATGAATATTTTAAAATGTTTTATAATAAAAAGTATATATATATTGCATATCTTAAAGTCTTCTTAAAGAACCATAACATAAAAATGTTTACATTATTCTGCTGATTATAATTTTAGATGTTTATAACACAAAAGAAGAAAAATGTTATATTCTCATATTTAATACGGTATCAACCATTTAGAACACACTCACACGTATGTTTTTACAGAAAGAATGTTGCTATGGTGACACTTGTACAACTGTGACCTAGATATGGGGTAGAAAGGTAAAAAAAGAATTAAAATGAAGAAAGACAAAATTCTAATTTTTAAAGTAGAAATACAAAAAATCCATATTGCTTTTTGGAAATATACATATATACACATCATAGAATTCTCTTTTAGAGCAGGAAATATTATATAGAGCACAAGTAAAGAATAAAAAGTAGGAATAAAAAAGTAAAAGCATAAAAATAAAAAAGGTAAAGAAAATCTAACTAAAGCTATTTTATTCCAATTTACATTTGAGATAAATGGTAAACACCATTTCATTTCTTTCATTATAACTACAGTATATTTGCAAAGTATCCTTCTTTTGCTCCATATCTATAGGCTACTTTATACATTGCCTTTCTTTCTATAAACTTCTTATCTACCCATTTTCAGGTATCATCAACTTTATCCATCCAGACTTCTCAATTTTCCCATTTGTTTCAACTCATTCACCTTTTCTTTTACATATTTATTTCACAATTCAATCTTAATGCCTTCTCTCTCTATCAGTAGTGGATTCAAAATTTTTTACTTCTGATTCTGTGGGCGTGGCTTGGTGGGTGTGGCATGGCTCGGTGGACATGGTTTGGTGGGTGTGACGGGAAGAATCCCCATTCCCTTCCCACTCCTGGGGGAAGGTTACTGCAAAATCCCATTCCCTCCCCACCCCACTAACCTGCTTTCCAGCTCCATTTTCCTGTGAAGGGCAATATAACAAGACCCTCTGACACTCAGGAGGCAGAGAATAGATGGGGGTGGGGCCAGTCAGAGGTGGTATTTGCCAGTTCTCTGAACTACTCAAAATTTCCACTACCGGTTCTCCAGAACTGGTCAGAACCTGCTGAATATCACCTCTGCTCTGTATGCCCAAACATTCTCAGCATATTTCTGTCCTGGTAGTGGGTGACTACTACTCTTGACAGCATTTGCAAATGTTAAAATTTATCAATCTGTGTCCTCATTTTTAGTGAACTTTAATATATAAATTCTTCTCTAAGAGAACATTCCATTTCAACATTCCCTCACTTCAATGTAAAAAAAAATATTACCACTTTCATCTTTAATTCGAACAGCTCTGCTGGAAGAATCCTTGTTTCGCACTCTTGACTATATTTTGTATGCATATATTTTTAACATCATGTTTTATTTCCATTACAATCATTCTTCATTTTTTCTGCCTTTTTAAAAAAAAAGTTTTTCTTTAATTGCATTGTTTGTAACTTTTTTCTTTCATCCTAATTTTTTGCAACAGTCTTTATCTTATGTGCATTTTTCTCAATTATCATAATTATCAAGTATGGCTCAATCCAAGGACAGGTTCCCAAGGAGAGAATGCATCACAATCTACTGCAAGGTCTCAGCCAATTCTACCTCCTATAATTAAGTGTTCACCATGACCTGGATTTCACATTTTACTCTTCTTTGGATTTCATGCCAGAGCCAGGAGCAACACTGGTTCAAAGTAGTTACAACCAAGTAATGGTTGAAAACAAAATGTGAATTCTTCTTCACACTTCTTGCATCTGCAGACTTCTACCTGGCAACTTTATTTAAAATAACTCAGTAATATTGTGAAACAGTGGTGGCATTCAAATTTTTTAATATCTGTTCTGTGTGGGGGGATTTCGTGAGCATGGGTTAGCTTGGTGTGTGTGGCTTGGTAGGCATGGCAGGGGAAGGATACTGCAAAATCCCATTCCCTCCCCACCCCACTAGCCTGCTTTCCAGCTCTGTTCTTCTGTGCAGGGCAACAAAAGAAGACTCAGCCAATCAGCTGGGACTCCAGAGGAATAGGCAGTGTCAGTCAAAGGTGGCATTTGCTGGTTCTCTGAACTACTCAAAATTTCCACTACCAGTTCTCCAAAACTGGTCAGAACCTGCTGAATACAACCTCTGTTGGGAAAGGACAAGATGAAACATCTATAGGGTCATTGAATGAATTTGCCAGATTCTTATTTGGAAGTGGTATATAAATAAACTTGATTAAAATATTATTTTAATATGAATAATTATATGTTTCCTATTTCCAGGTGTGAAGCCTATCTCTCTTCCATGTGCTTGGAAGTCATCCTAGAAGATATAGCAATATTGTATTCTCAGTCCATAGTGGTTTTATTAGGAGATCTGAATGCTAGACTGGGTCCCTCTTTGTATGAGCTTGCCAAGAAGAAAGGATTCCCAGGGGAGTTGTTTGAAAACCATCCTCAGTGGCTCTCAAGAGATTGTAAAAATAATGCCACTGGTTTGCTCCTAGTTTCCTTAATTTTTAAGGGTAATCTTCAAATTTTGGGAGGTAAGGATAAGAATTACAGATACCCTTATACACACCACTCAACGAATTCAAGTCGTGTACTGGATCTTTTTTGTGTGTCTAGAGATAAGGCTGACCTCTTCTTGGAGGTCACAGTATATCTTAGCGACATCAGCCTATAAGTGTGACATTGCGAGGTCACTCAGATTTAAGACCATATAACATGGCTGACAGATGGCTTACTAAAAAGGTAGAAGTGAC
>BHFT01070099.1:0-32223 GCA_004320025.1 Laticauda laticaudata
TGGATAATAAGGTACGCGAGACCGGTATTCCAACAAACAGCTCTTTATTTAAACAGTATAGTGACTTGTAGCGGAACTTTTACCAAAGCCGCGGCAGCCCTTCTTATAGTGGCTGCTCGCGGCTTGCAGCCAATAACAGCTCTTTAAGAATTTCTGCCGTCAGGCGAGCCAATCATAATGGTGCTTAACTGACCAATCCAAGAGCGGCCTGTTCGGCCAATCAGTTTTAGTTATTTGGAGTCTTCTAATTTCCATACACAACAATAAGTATCCATGAATCCTGATTTAAGATGCAGAGTGCCACTGACTAGATACACAGTGTGTATTGCCTATCGAAGTACTATTTCATTTGCCACCAAAAACACTGAAAACTGAACTTTTCAATTGGCCAAACTACATTCAATTGCTAGAAGGAAGCAATCCCATTATGAAATTTTATACCTCTGCCCAAATCACACAGTTCATGACATCCTAAAAGCGAATATGCCACACAGGATGAGAGGCTTACAAGCCATCTCTCATTACTGTTGATGGTTGTTAGAATTGTTAATTCTGTAGTTCAGCTCTTCCAGAAGTTACCACCCTTGTGAACCTTTCTCTTTTTTTCTACTTTCCTGTCCTCAGACAAGTGTGCAATCAAGCAAGTTACTAAGAATTTCTACTCAACAGCCAAATATATATTTGCTGCTTTTTGTTCATCCAATAAACAAAACATTTAACCTTTCAATGTCACTATTTGGAATTCAGTAACTTATATTATACTTGAGTCCAGGTATTTGTCCACTTTTGGTGAAACTTGCTGTGTATATGTTGTATTTTCCAGAGAAATTCCAAGACTTCATTTTGAATTTCATGATTCCTATCTAGCGTTGTACTCCCATGTTTTTTTTTGTCCCTATCCAGATTTCCTGGATAAAAATATTTTTGTGGATTTTTTAATTGTCTCTGTTAAGCCTGGGTTCCCCAACCAGGGTTAGGGAGACAAGCAAATCAGAATGTGCAGCGTAAGTCAGATAGGCACACAGATAAATGAGTGAGCTAAGCTTGTATGTTTATTAACATACAGTNACAGAATGTGCAGCGTAAGTCAGATAGGCACACAGATAAATGAGTGAGCTAAGCTTGTATGTTTATTAACATACAGTAAAAATAACATATACGCTTGTGTTATCAGGATTATAGTTTATTCCATTTATATAGCATAGTCAAAATAACAGTCCATTCAGGGATATTCAAGTAGCAAAGTCCATGTAGAATATCCTGGGTCAGTTCACTTACAAATAAGTCCTTTGTTCTCTCTCCCGTTGGAGCAATGCAGTCTTCCAAGCAGTAATCAAGGAATCATCAAAGCCAGAGAGAGCACGCTGCATTCTTGCTTCTTTTAAGGAGTTTTCATAACCACTCCCCCAATGANGCTTGCTTCTTTTAAGGAGTTTTCATAACCACACCCCTAATCACTTTCCCACAGTTAAAGTTACAGACACTTTAACATACTAACCATGATTACTTACTTATTATTTTACCTAAACCAGTTAGGGCAAACAATGTTATCCCTAACAACCTGAAACAACTGTGTACTATCATTCTTCTACAAAGTAGAGGAAAATATTTTCAATACAATTGACTCTTCTGTCTAAGAGAAGATTAAAATCTGGGTCTCCCCTCCCCCACTCTTAGTCTAGCAGTTTGAGCATTATACTGTCTTATGTATAATGTGTAGGTTCCAAGATATTTTTATCCTCTCCCTGTGACTATTAAAGGTGCTTGGGGCCAAAACCTACTATTCATTTCTATTTTCAAACTGTACAAGAGTTTTAGTTTGCTGATCATGTCCGGGAAAATCTGTTCTGAGATCTGATGAATATCTTTTATGTTAAGAGCCATTTAAATATAAGACGGTTTTCTACAGATCAGTGCATGAAAGAAAAAAACTGTGGGTCAGAATTATTAGTATCCTTCAAAGTGAAGCTTTGAACCTTGGTTTTCCCGGCATGGATTCCCACAATATTATTCAGATAGATATAGAATTTCCATAGTTTAACTAATTAAATTTCAGAGCAGCTCAATACAGGAGGAAATGACATAAGAATAACTCTGCAGAATTAGTGTTAAGTTGGTATGATTCCTAATACTTAGCTCCCTACACCACCACCTGAAGAATAGGCACCATGGCGTTGCATGACTAATGACTGTCCTTTTTCCTACTGAAGACAAAGTGCCTTGGTGCCTATCCATCATTTTACCACAAAAGCACTGAAACCATAATGACACAAACAGGGTCTGGCTTAAAGCAAGTGTTGGGGCTTCTCCATTGATGAACCAAAGGGAGCACATTTTAATTCATTGGAAATGTGGAGAACTGTGAGAGTGGTAACAAAGAATCCTCTCACGGGACATGATGAATACTCTTTTAATAGTATAGTATAATATTTTAGCATAGAAAGCAGCAGTTGTGAAGAAGTGTTATGTTATATATTACTTGCAATATTTCTACAAAATGTATTTGCTAGATGGTAATGGAGAAATGTGATGTTCCCTTACATTTCCTGTGATATATTCTGTTCATTACTAATGCTGTTGTGAAGGTGCTTATTTTGTCATACAGTGATTTTGACAGGACTTGGATGTATCCAAGTATCCAAACGTACTCGCTTGGATGTTTTCTGGGATTATTCATTAATATACCTACAATTTCATGCCCACATAGTTGGTATTCAGAGTCTAAAGCCGAATCTTAATCTTAAATTTAATAGTAATTACAAAATAAATTGGATTCTCTCTTTTTCCCCAGTTTGCAGTTGTCACAGTAAGCAAGGCTGCCTTTGAAAAGGTTTATAGCATATCTCCCCAACAATGAATAAGAGAATTATTTCTATTTGAGTCAAATGGACAACGTTTCTGTCCAATATGCTGTGCTATAATGGCATGCCCTCTCTCCCAAAAAGGAGCCGTATCATCATGAGACACCAGACAACTCATAGGAGAAGGATAAAAATTATTAGTTTGATCCATTGTTTCTACATATTCCATACATCCAGATTTAATTTAGCAATATTGCCTCTGTTGGCTGTATCTTCAGTCTACAAGAACAATTATTATTATGGTTGTTCATGCAGTGAGCCAGATGTTTAGCCTGGATTTAGTATTTTTATCCTTCTATCAAGTTCTTCCCAAGAACCTGGGATAGGCAGATCTTGTTTGATGGTATAAAGCAGGGGTCCCCAAACTTGACAACTTTAAGACTGTCATTCACAATTGACTGATGATGATTTTGTCAATGTTGATGATGTCGAAGCCCTACTCCAGATATTTTCAGATTGCATTCGAGTTGCCTGTTACTATGGGTACTACCTTTGCTTTCTTTTGCCACCGTTGTTTTAATTCTACTTGCATTTCTTTGCCTTTTATTGTTTTCTCCAGTTATTTCTCTTATGTTCTGCTATTTCCGGGTACTGCCACATCCGTTATCCAGACTTTGTCTTTCTTATTAACAATTATTATTATTTCACATTGTGATTAGTATTTGTTAAAGTGGGGCTGGGAGGGAGAAAATCAAAGATGCATAGCTGTAGAAGGAAATTTGTCTCCGCATTACGAATAAACTTTTTGATTATCCACTCAACAAATGTTTCCTTTTCCACCACCCTGCAACACCCCCCAAAAAAACCAACAACCTGCAATAGTATGCAGGAAATGTGACTTAAAGAATAAAAATATTGCAGCTGACATTGAAAATTATATGTAAGGAGATACATTGAAATCTGTTTATTGTTTTTCCCCCTTTTAGTGTGTGATAGGTTTCAGCTTCTAATTATTTCCTATTTAGTGCTTTCAGAATTCTCAGTTAAAAAATACCTATCGAAACTGCTACCTCTGAAAGAAAATAACAAGAGGGACATAGATTTTCTGGCTATTATAAATCATTCAACAGACAGTAGTCACTCCTAATGGAATGCAAGAATGGCTAACAAACTTCTATTATGACCTAGGCTCTATATCCCAACTTTGGCCCAAATAAGTAATGTGATCAAATTCCTTTCTAAATTCTGAAGGTTATTATCTGAGTATGGAAGAGCAAGTTTAAATTGAAGAAGATGAAATGGCTGAGGGTCAGAAAGCCATCCAATTCCAAGAATAGTCTATCTTTAGTTTTGGGCAGACTTACATCACCCATTCCAAGCCCATTCATTTTTCTTGACTTTACTAGATCATTGTTTTTAGTTTAAGCATTTTTAAAAAAATTCTTAACTTGAAGAAAGTACTGAATATAGTCAAAGTACTGAGATACACACATTTTAACAAAATAATAAATTTATTTTAGCTGAAAGAGTTGTGACAACATCTTAGTTTGCCTATATAATGCTGCCTGCTTCTTCATGGTACAGGAACAACATATCTTCAGGACTGCATTCTCTCAACTGGTTCTGCTCATTTGATAATAGCAATAGCACTTAGACTTATATACCACTCCACAGTGCTTTACAGCTCTCTCGAAGTGGTTTACAACATCAGCATATTTCCCCCAACAATCTGCGTACTCATTTAAGTGGCCTTGGAAGGATGGAAGGCTGAGTCAACCTTGAGTCACTCAGTATCGAACTCCTGAGTACTGCTTTCTAACCACTGCGCCACCACGACTCTTCAGTGTCAGGTAGAATGTCAGGGGCTGTCACGAAGAAGAGCAGCTTAACTTTCTCAAACACCTGAAAGAAAGACAAAAAACAATGGATGGAAACTAATTCAGAAGAGATTCAACTTAGAACTGAGGAGAAATTTCCTGGCTATGAAAACAATCAATCAGTGGAACAGCTTGCCTTCAGAAATTCTGGGTGCCCCATCACTGAGACTTTTAAGAAGGGACTGGACAGCTACTTGTCAGAAATGATGTAGGCTCTCCTGCACGAGCAGGGTATTGGACTAGAAAACCTCCAAGATCCTTTCCAACTCTGTTATTCTGTTGTGGAAGAAGGTCATTCTGGGCTCTTTCTTTCAGAGGTTTGTAGGAACCTTTGCACTCTTTCTATGGAACAGTATTCCCCAAGTTTGGAATGGCTCCAGCCCTGCTGGGCTTTGGAAAGGATATTCACAGAATGCCTCAGAAATGGAATTATTTGGAATATTTTTTTTCAATTTGAGATATTCATCCAAATTGAGTTTTGTAAAATTAAGTTAATTGAGTTAAAAATTGAGTTTTTGAAACTCAAATTGAGTTTCCCTATTCCCTTGGTAGGGAAGTTTGTGTTGCATGTATTGTATGTATTTTTAACTACCTAATTTCAGGATCTATATAATGACTGGAACAACATATACAGTGCATTTAGTAAGCATATAAAGCAACAATTTTAAAAAAATCAATTCCCCGAGTTCCATTGCATTTCATGGTATTATTTATGAAAGAATTCTGTAAGCTAAAGTGCGCTGGATGAAGGACAATCTGAGATGCATTCTTGAAGCACAAGCTTTTAAAGTCATTTATAAAGGAAGCTGATTTAATTTAACAGTTTAAAGATAATTGACTGAGTAAAGGGGAAAAAAAGTTCTAACTTGATCTTTACATATTATTGCAGAAATGGAACATCTTTTAAAACCTAGTGAGAAGGTTAAACAAGTGGGAAAATATATTTGATCACTGAACTTGCAGTTCTTTTCAGAAGTAATGGGAAAAGGAGAATTTTTTTTAACTTTGAGCTTCAAGGAAAGAATAAGGACATTATATAGAGGATCTCCACAGTCAGCACAATTCAGGCGGACCTGAATTTTTGGAAATCACATCTGCAGTGGAAATCACCATATATATTTTTCTTCCCTGCAATGAAACTGCATATACATGAAGGTGTGATGGTATAGCACTTGCAAAACATATTTCGATACTCACAGATCAATTCCCTGCCAAGTTTCAATCATCGTTGATATTGAAACAGTGGTACAATTTGTAGCAAATCTGTTCCTTCCAATTCCATCACAGAAGCTTCAGTATCCCTTGAAAAATTGTCAGGCTGATCTTGACAAAATAGAGCAGGAGATTGACACTGTGCTAAAAATATACGGAAGTCGAGAAAAATGCTAATTCCGAAAACTTCTTTCTTCTGAGGGAGGTTGCTTCAATGATAAAACTTTTGGAGGGAGTTTTTAAATTTTTGTAAGTCACTTTTCTTATCTATAAATTTCACTCAATTTAAGCACAGAACACAGCTGATAGGTCTAGTCAAATTCAGCAAGCTTATACATTTGCAGTTGGCATAAATGTCACCCAATGTCAAGTCAAATCTATGCCTATAATTGATGGTGTTTTGTTTATGTAAATGTTTATGGATGTAAATTCTTATTTACTAATATTATTAGCAATAGCACTTAGACTTATATACCACTTTACAATATTTTACACACCTCTCTAAGAGATTTACAGAATCAGCATATTGCCCCCAACAATTTGGGTCCTCATTTGACCCACCTTGAAAGGATGGAAGGCTGAGTTAACCTTGAGCCTGGTGAAATTTGAACTGCCAAATTGCAGGCAGCTGGCAGTTAGCAGAAGTAGCCTGCTGTACTGCATTCTAACCAACTGTGCCACCGCAGCACATTGTTATAAAATAATTATTTTTATTATAAATATAAGTTTCTATGAAATCATAACTGAAAATTTTCTCCAATCTTCCTAAGGGTATACCATTTTATGAACATTATGGACAACTTTTCTTATTATATATTTTTTGAAGTTTAAAAGTACAAAAATTAAAAACCATAATACAAATTAAGAAAAGTCTAAAGGGCCTGTCACATTGACCGATGGATGCAAAACGTTTGTAAAAAGGACACAGCGGATGAGAAAATGTTCCATCCATTGTTATCCACTCTCAAAAAATGCCCCGAATTTGCATAACCAGAGCGGACAACAACAGAAAGGAATGGACGGGGGGAGGATGTAGAGGGGATGGAAAGGGATGCTCCACAGAAGCCTAGCGGATGGAAGCAGATGGAGTGGATGGCACATCCGCAGGGCTTCCGGGGAGCACAGTGAAGCAGACGTGCAGCGAAAAGAGTGGATGCAGAGCGGAAGCCTAGCGGAAGCCTAGCAAAAGCCAAGCGGATGCCTAGCGGATGCACAGCTTCACTGCACATGCGGGGAGGATGCATTGCATCAGCCCCACGGATATAAAGGGAAGCAGCTCGCAAGCAGGTCACCATTCAGAGAAAAGACTGCTGCCAGACACAGCTCCAGCCAGCCAGCCAGCCAGCAGCAAGCCAAAACAACACAAACCATGGGGAAGAAGAGAAAGCCTCTGCCATCTGCTGCCAGCCCTGGCAAGAGGGACAGGGCCACCATCCCACCCCCTGGCCCTGACTCTGCTTCTCTGGGGCTTCTGCTGCTGGGGCTGACTCTTCTGGTTGCTGGAGCTTCTGCTGGTGCTGCTCCTGGTGCTGGTGCTTCTGCTGGTGCTTACTCTGCTGCTGCTGATCCTGGTCCTGCTGGTGCTGCTGGTGCTGCTTTGCTGCTGTTGCTGCTGGTCCTGCTGGTCCTGCTTTTGCTGCTACTGTTGTTGTTGCTGCTGCTGTGGTGGTGGTGGTATGGTGGAGCAGCCCCTACAACCTCGAAGCCCCTCTGATGAGGGCCCATATGGCCCTGCCAGAGAGAGGAAGAGGCAGAGGCATGAACGGGAGAGGGAGGCAATACTCAATCGAAGAGGAACATGAGGATGAGGTGCTGGAATGGCTGAGGAGAATGAGTACCTATGGCGGAAGGGACACAGGCTCTATCGAGACACCAAAAGGAAGCAGGCTGCTTGGAGAGAGAAGGCGGAGAGCCTGGGCTACACTTCAGAGGTGCTCCTTGGCTGTGGAAGCACATGCACACTCTGTACGGGAAGCTGCACCTCAAGAAATCTGGCCAGGCCACAGTCAAGCTGACGGACCGAGCAACCTACGTGAGGCCAAGTGCAGCTTCTTGGAGGGTGAGATCGCCACCGAGGAGCAGCCCCTCTCACAACCCTCTCTCTCAGGCAGCCCGCAGAGAGCCAGTCCTCTTCTGGCCAAGAGTCAGCTCGTGTCCAGAGGTATCTGTGGAACGTCCCATGGCGGAGAAACCCCCGACAGCTGCAATACCCATGGTGGAGCGCATGGAGGACCCGCTGACGCAGTGGGAGCAAGGAGAGGGCACTTCCACCACAGGCCAACCCACATCCACCCCCAGCTCGACCTCCACAGAAAGGCAGAGAGGCAGACCGGAGGGGCAGAGCCACACTGTCCTGCTGGAGATCAGGGACACCATCAGAAGCAGCGTAGATCTCTCTCAGCTGGTACACACCAACGTCCCATCCTCCAACCCAAGCCCTTCCTCACCTAGTCAACCAGACCTCATGAACATGTCGGAATCACAGTACCAGGTGGTAAAGACAGGATCACCGATCTTCTTCACAGCCCTCCAGACCCAGATGAACCTGCTCCCACCCAGTCCAGGCCTGCTCCTCCATCCCAGGTGATTTCACTGCCCTTCCAAGGCTGTCCACAGGCCCTCCCCTACCAAGGCTACAGCTACCAGGAGGTTCAGCAGCACAGCAGCCCTTCCCAGTCCAGGCACAGTACATCGGATGCCACCGGTGCCACCCATGCCACCGAGCCACCCACGACACCAATGCCACCACACCACAGATGCTACCCATGCCACAGATGCCACCCACGCCTCACCTCACTCAGCTGCAGACCAGACAGCCCCACTACACTGCTCCTTCCTCCACCCCACAGCCAAGCCCGGCCTAAGAACATCCGTCAGGTATTGGGCTGACACCACATGTCCTGGAGGAAGGGGCTCTCAACATCACAGGACTGAGCCAGCTCTCTGAGAGCTTCCTTCACACATCGTCCACTGTTGTCCTCTCGGGGCCAGGCACCCCAATGATGCCTCAGACCAGCACTCCAGCAGCAGCCACCTCCACAGCACACTGTACCCTTCACCCCTGAGACTGGGCATGCCTCAGAGTGACCAAAAAGAGTGCCAGAGACTGGGTGGCTATCTGTTGACTTTATCTTTGCTTTGGACACTTGACTTGGGTCATTTTGCTTTTACAGCTTGTTATAAAAAGATTATCTTTGCTTCACAAACTTGCTTCATTTATTTTAGTATAAAGTCTTGGTGGAAAATTTTAGAAATGATTTAAGCCTTTGCATGCTTGTGGGATGGGTTAAGATAGCAGTGGGATGGCGGGATACCTTTGGGATGGGTAATAGCTGTGGGATGGGCAGGGATACCTTTGGGATGGGCGGGATACCTTTGGGATGGTAATAGCTGTGGGATGGGCAGGGATACCTTTGGGATGGATAATAGCTGTGGGATGGCAGGGATACCTGTTGGATGGGTAATAGCTGTTGGATAGATAAACCTCCAGTGCAAGCATAGTGGGACTGTATGGTCCACCCTCCCAGGTGCCACACCTATGGCCTTTTATTATCAATAACAATGTAATCATTGATGCACACATTTCAACATAAACACAACACTTTATTAAATGCCCTGTTCATTGTAGGCCCACCCAACATACATGGACCAATCTCATCCGTGTGATGAGACAGGCTGAAGGAAGCATCCATTAAGCATCTATCATCCTGTCTTGCCACTCCACTGCTCCAGCTGGGGAGTTGCACCAGTGTCTCAGTAGGTTGCGCTGCTTCTTCCCTTCACATGAAGATCTGTTGGTGCCTTGCACATCCACAGTCTCTATCAGGTTTCATCCTTGCCTCCATTCACCAGGCTCCATGTCCCCATTGCCTTGTTGGAGGTCCACGAGCCTGTTCTGCAAGACTGGGTAGCGGGTGCGCATAGATTGTGCAGGATGCATCAAGCTTCCATGATCCTCCTCACGGTTTCTGGCAATGCTGCATGGTGGTGAGAAGTACCTGGAACCTGTTGGCCAGGATGCCAAAGGGTTCTCCACCACCCGCCTTGCCCTGGACAGCCTGTAATTGAAGATCCTCTCTTCACGGGTGAGGCATCTGGAGGTGTAGGGCTTCATGAGGTAGGTTCTGAGGGAGAAGGCGTCATCCCCACGATGAAGTAGGGCACATCTTGTGTGTCGTTGGGCAGGAGGTCTGGATCTGGGAAGCCCATGATGAGGTTGCTTCCAGCCCTCCTTTGAGGTGAGCGGCGTTGTATACCTGGGCATCTGAAGCTGACCCGTTTCCTGAAGCATCAATGTACATGAACTTGTAGTCAGCATCCACCATGGGAAGAGGATGATGCTGAGAAGCCCTTGTAGTTGAAATAAGTGAACCCTGTGTTGGCTGGAGCTTTGCAGGCCACGTGCTTGCCATCTATGCTCTAACGGTGTGGGGGAAGTTCCACTTCTGATACCACTGTCTTGCAACTTTCTTCCATCCTTCTTCAGTGATGGGGCACTGGAAGAGCTCCTCCATGTATTCTTCGATGATGGCCTGCACCACTTCTCTGACCACAGTGCTGATGGTGTTGTGTGGCACCCTCCAGCCGTACTGCATGCTCCTGTATGTGGTCCCTGAGGCCGGGTGGCAACAGTCAGTGCCACCTTGAGCCCAGGGTCCAGGCTGGGCTGGAAGTTGGTGCTCTGCTTGGTCAACCTGGGTCTCAGCTGCTCCACAACTTTGTCAAACATGGCTGAGGCATCCTCATGAAGTTCTGGAATGCACAAGGGTCTTCTTTCGTCAGCTCCACCATCAGCTTGTTAAACAGTCCGTACTTGCTCTTCTGGCAATTCATCTTCGGACCCGGAAACTTCTTGGCCGCCTCCTTTTCTTCCCGTAGAACAGGTGAAAGAGCTTTTAGATGGCTTCACTGTTGTAGAACGATGGTTGCTACCAAAAGGAGTGTGTGATGATCCTATGGTGGAGATGATTGGATGCTGTGGAAGAGTAAGAGCCAGATGAAGGCTGAAGAGGTCTGCACCGCAGGGCTGTTGGACTGAAAGTGAGATCCAGGTAGTTCCTCCCCTTTTTATAGGAAATATAGGTTTTCCGCTAGATGTCCTTTTGCATCCTCTCGGATCCTGCAGACATCCTAAATATCCAAAATAGGTCCCCTCTGCGAACGTTTTTTCCGTTTTTAAATGCTTTGTATGCGAGCTGCATCCGCTTTCATCCTTTCTCTGTCCGTGCTACTAACGCTTTGTGTCACTTCCACGTCCGTTTTCGCTTCCTCCCTGTGTCCGTTTTCCGCTGGAGCGGATTTGAGTTGTGCGGATGTGCACCGGATGCCTAGCGGATATAGCGGACGCGTAATGGATGATGACAGATGTAGAACGGATTTTCCCCGTATGCGTTGCAGATCAGAACGGACGCGTTGGATATATTTTCCGCCTCAAAAAAGTTTTAGGCAGCTCAAAACTTTTTGAGCGGATGGAATCTCAGTCAACGGATGCTGGATGGATAGAGAGTATGAAAAACGGACGCAGTGAGTACAGAACGGATGCATCGCGTTAACCAACGGATGGCAAGTGTTTCTCTCTGTTTTACATCCTTCTTCCATCCGTTGGGCAGTGTGACATGGGCTTAAAGTAGAGAAAGGAAGAAGGAAGGAAGGAAGGAAGGAAGGAAGGAAGGAAGGAAGGAAGGAAGGAAGGAAGGAAGGAAGGAAGAAATGTATACTGAATAAATGACATCTCCTTTATCAAGTGTTAACCATTTCAGTAACTTAATGCATTCTACAAATTTCAGCCAAAAAATGTCTTCATCCCATATCTCATATTTGATCTATTTACAAATAATAAACCCTCACCTCTCAATTTTAAACAGCAAGGGCCCTTTAAGACTAAACAGAATTATATACATTAAACAAGTAAATTATAAAGGAATATAACTTTTTTTTAAAAGTAACTCATCATCTTCTGTCAAAATACAACAAATATCTCCTATCTATCAACACATTTTTAAAGTGTCATCATTCAAACTTAATCAAGAAAAACCCACGAAGAGTTACCAGAACAACAATTGAAAATCTTGATCCTTCAAATTTAAATAATGTCCTACAAATTACTTTCTTACCTTTTTCTCTTCATTGCCACTCAGAAACTCCTTCACAAGCTTAACACTTTCTTTCAGTTTTAACACCACAACATATCATTGTTTTCTAGCAACACATATAAATCATGCATCACTGACCTTGAAATAAGTCATACTGATTTTATGGTGCTGATTTCCAAACCAGTTGGCCTTCTTTCCCTCAAAATAAGCAATAAAATAAGAGCTAAAAAGCTTATATCAATTTCCAGTTGCTAAGAAATTGAAATTTTCACAAGAAAAGAAAGAAATGTTTCCTAGCAGCTTAATGACCCCATAGCTGAGAATATAATATGAAGTCTAATACAGTGATTTACTTACTAATTTACTAATTTAGTTATTTAACAGTGTGCTCCTAGATGGCAACTAAAGAGAGATGTCACTCAAAACATGTGACATTGATTTTAAATTATGAAAAAAAATGCCAAAAATGAATGGATGTCTGAGGAAGCAGCTTACCAAAATAAAACAACCTGAAAATACATGTGATGTCTCTGGGACTAAAATATTTCTCATTTTAAAAAATGTTATTCACTGCTGAATACAGTAATTATAAAATGCTAGTACTATGAATAGCTGTCAAAAAAAGTTAATGCTGTTTTGTTTGCAGACCATCTGTAATTCTTAAAAAAACAGTGAATAATCAAGAAACACATGAGTTAGGCAATTTAAAAGATTCCCCCTCCCCCACCACGACCAGCAAGAACTATATAGACAGGATCAACAGAAACTGGGTTAGATCCATATTGAGAGCACTTTCATGCTGTAATCCAAATTTGCTACTTAAAAAATGTTACCCCCTCACCTTTTAATTAGATTTGTGCCATCGATCAATCAATTATTTTATCATTAATAGTTTTTTTTTTTATGAAGTACCAGCATAAGTATTTATTCTGTTCCTATGGATGTCCTTCTCTTTTGGCTGCTGAAGATTTAAGTCTGTCATTTGTTCCTTATTCTCTTTTTATTTATTTTTTATTTATTTATATCCCATTTCATTATTTTTATTAATAACAGAAGGCAGTGTACATGAGCCTAATACTCATTCCTCCTCTTAATTTCACCAGCACCCCAACTCTGTGAGGTAGGTTGGGCTGAGAGAGACTAACTGGCCCAAAGTCAACCCATTGGTTTTCATGTAAAAAGTTGGACTAGAACTTACACTCTTCTGGTTTTTAGCCTAGTGCCTTAACTTCTAGAACATTCAGTTTGGAATTAACATGCTTCAGGTTTTGTTCCCAATAAGACAAAATTAATGGAGGTGAAATGCTTTCTAGTTCATAAATTATCATAGTTTGTTCAAGCAAAATTCAAATATTAGGACTTTGGTCAGTACTCTACTGCTTCTCCAGCCTCTTTATCTGCTCACCACATTTGCTTTGAGGGAGAAAATTCACACCTAGTCATTGTTCAGTTGCAGGCACCCTTTGGATTAACTGGGAGGAGAAGGGAGGTTATGCCAAAATCCACATTGCATTGCCATACAAAGGATGAAGTGGACGTTGGTTGATCCAACAGAGAAAGAGAAAAAAAAAGTACGAAAGAAATGATACAAAATATCTTCCTTGGAGCAATAATTGAACCAATGAAATTCTAGAATTAATCACCTCAATTTGCAAAATTCAGCAGATGTCTACAGGTTTTCCCTGTGGAAAGAACTTGAGTAATCTCCATACAAACCCACTGAAATCTGTATATCCAAAATCAAACTGATTTCAACAGTTCTTTTAATATGACCCAACTCATTATTTAATTTACTTGTTTCTTCTTTTTAATATTCTCAAACAAAGTTGAAAATATGGGAGCAGGGAGGAAGAGATAAAAAGCTTGCAATTTCTCCCAGACTCCAGCTTGCATTTCCTAGCACAAAGATTTAAGGCATATTTCAGTAGGGTGTAGTAGTAAGAATAAAAACAAATGTAAACATTGAAAAACATAGCGCGGATTTTGCTACAAGCAAACATTATGTTCAGGAATTTAATCAAAGCAATGTATTAATCTAAGAGATTTGTCTTTGAAGTGACACTAGTCTGTGATATTGAATTTTCTCACTAGCTTCCTCTTCAGATCTTCTAGTTTAAAAACTGTAAGTAAGAAAACCTCCATATATTCCTAATATGTAGGACCCAAAATGGGGGAAAGTTTATTTATCATTTATGTAGTAGATTTGTTTGATCAGATATCTTACATATGTAAAACTCTTGTGTTATACAAGCCAACCAATGGGAATAGTTGCTTAAATTCATCATAGCACTGATATTTCTCTATAAATGTACTGAATTTGCATGGTAAAATGCTATTCATTAGCCAGAAACCTGGTACATCAATGAAACACCCTCCAAGAAAACCTGCTTCTGATACCAGAACTAAACAGCATGTGCCTTTGCATTAACTATTCTTTTCTCCTCCTAATACAAAGCCTGTGTATTCCACTGCTGATCTTTCTCTACAAATACAACAGTAGTTTTCAACTGGACTGTGCAAAATGTTGTTGAATTATAATTTTGCAGGCAATAAGTAGAAGATGATAAGAAGTTAAAGGCAAAAGTTTCTTCAAGAACAGTGGTTGACCCTATTGCTGTAGAATTTATAAACATGTATAGCACACTAGGTCCATTTCTTATAAGTTGAATAATTTGTTTTTTACTTTATATGATTAAATTACATATTTCTACACATATAGAGGCATCTTGTTCCCTTGAAACTGTTTTAAAATTTATCTGGTCATTGTCCCTCCTGGAATATCTTGACATCTTGACATTCATAATCTTGGCACCTCTGTGCATAACCTATCTATTTAAAGATAATGGACAAGGGCCTTTTATTTGTTTCTACAGAAACATTTCATAAGAGAACTCCAAAAAGCTTGTCTGTCAAAATGTAATGTCCTCTGGAACTTTCACATAACTATTTTGAAGGCAGTGGGTAGGTTCACTATGTGCAAACCAGCATTTTATTTTATTTTTTCTGCTGGAACTGCCTGAAAAAGTAGCTTGGTATGCATATCCACAGGCAGAAAATCAGGGAGATGATTTGAAACAGTCATGTGGACCTTTAGAAGATGCACCTGTTTTAAGGCTTTGAGGACAGCATTTTTGTTTGTGCTAATATGATTTGTGACACTCCCTTTCAAAATGCTTTCTACAGACCTAATGTCTGGTTCCAGAACAAGGAGTAGAACAAAAATGGGAGAAAGGGCAATTAAACAGGAAGGATTTGAGGAAAGATCGTGTGAGATAGATAGATAGATAGATAGATAGATAGATAGATAGATAGATAGATAGATAGATAGATAGATGATGGATGAATAGACAGACAGATGAATAGACAGACAGACAGACAGAGATATAGATCAATGGATGGATGGTCAATCAGTCAGTTTGGGACACTAGGATGCGATCCACTAGGTGCTTAGTCTGTATTGTTTGCAGTCTTAATCATCATCACACTCTAAACTTGTGGTCTTTTAACAACTTTTTCTGCCAGGAAAAATTGTGCCTGAACCCAGACAATGCTTTACATTATGGTGATCATTTTTATTTCTCTGAATTTCCCATTTGTTGTTGGTCAATGGTCAATTGATATAGCATTTGATCATTTTTTTCTCAAGTCATCTGAGGTTTACAAACAATGAAGCACAGAAATGTGTGAGCAGATTTATTTATTTGTAAGTAGCTAGCTTGGGGAGAGAAGGAGTTGTTATAAAATGTGATTGTTATAATCTTTATGGTCCTGGAAAACCATAGGTAATACCGCAATTTCCCCCCCCCCCCAAAAAAAATAAGACCCAACTGGAAAAAAAGCTCTAACGTGATTTTTCAGGATACTCTTAATATCAGCTCTAACCTCCCCCCCCAAAATAAGCCCGTTAAGATCATCAGCCAGATGGAAGCATTTTAATAAGAGGTCTTTAATAAGACCTAACTGGAAAATAAGACCTAAATGCGATAATAATATAAGACCCAATCTTATTTTGAGGGAAATATGGTAGTATGAGAGATGAGAGAATTGCAAAGTAGTGATACTAACTCAGATAAGGGGTATTCTTGTTTGTGTACAAAAAACACAGAGGTACCATGGACCAGCTGTCACCAACTGGTGGGCTGTAGCCCACTGGTGGGCTGTGAGAAAATTTTGGTAGGCTGCAGAGAAATCTCACCCTCAGAGCATCCCCCCCAAGCAATTAATCCAGGCTGTGCAGAAACACAAGGCTGCGCCGGCCACATGGCCCATGGGAACCCTCCCCCCTCCTCACTCCTTATCCGGCAAAATTACCTGCTAAATTGCTATTTTTCCTTTTTCTGACCATCATCTGTTCTGCTCAGGGTGGGATTCGACAAGATTAACTACCAGTTTGGTGATTTACAAGGTTCGGTGATTTATGATGTGCTTCCCTGCATGCTGCTCGTGTGCACCTGAAAATCGTCATCAGCATGCTGTGCGCAGAGAAGCAGCCTTTCAAAAAGCCCTTTTTTCCTGCCTTTTTAATTGTAGCTATGCTTTGCATGGCAGCTGAAGTTGAAAAATCAGGAAATAAAGGTCAGGTAAGAGCCCAAGTGGGTGGGTGGGCAAAAACATCAGCAGACATGGAACCAGTTCTATGTCTGCTGCTCTTCAGAGATACCAGTTCTACAGAGGTGGACAGAACCGGTAGAAACCCACCCCTGGTTCTGCTTTATCAGGAGATTTAGATTAGTTAGGAAGCAGGAAATGGTTGGATTTCTTGCTTTCTCCCTAGTCTTTAGCTCTTCAGCTCTGCTTTTAAGCACAGCCAAGTCTCCCTTAGGACTGAAGTTTCTATTATTCAGTGCAGACTCATAACAAGCAAATTTGAAAGACTGAGCTAGTCACTGGCAGATAGATAGATCACTGAATGTTTCTGTGGGCAACTCAATCTGCCTGTCTGCTTTGCCAAATTTTGTGTAAAAGTTTCTCTTTTTTTAAATAAAAAAAATCAATATTTACAAATATGGTATGTTGCGAGTTAATTCTGTGAGTTTGCTTGCAAGCAAATTTTATGTGACAGGCAGATAGATTTCTGAAAGAATCTGTGATTCTGTGAGCAATTCAATCTGCCTGCCTGCTTTGCCTGATTTTGGGTTGCTTTTTTATTTATAATATTTACATACAAGCCATGCCCAGCCAGTCACATGACCACCAAGCCACACTCACAAATTAGGCCACACCCACAGAACCGGTTTGGTGGTCCCTGAGGTCCAAAAGGTTGGCGACCCCTGATATGGACAGCAAAAGCTAAGCCGGTGCAAAACAGGTGATAGTACTTTCAAATAGAGCAGGAAAACATTGATGGAGATTTCAGTTGCAATCGGCTGGATGCTTAGAAGTGGATGACATCATCTGTTCTTGTCCTGCATAAATGGTTGGAGGCCAATACTTATTTATTTTTTTATTTTTTTATTTGTTTATTATTATTATTTATTTGATTTGTCAATCGCTTACAAGGTAATAGATATAAGTATAAACATGAGTAAGAATACAGGAAACAGGTATGAATAAATGGGACAATAGGACAGAGACAGTAGGCATGATGGTGCACTTATGCACGCCCCTTAATTTGTAATCATGCAGTGCCCTAAAATTGTTTTTTTTTTTAAAAAAAAAATTGATATGGTTAGCAGTATTGAACAAAAAAAATTCTTTGGCAGGTCCTCCTGACTTACTATCCCAGAAAAGCAATTTCTGTGGAGGGTTTTAATGGATATATAGTATATTCTTTTGTATATGTCCGTCTCTGTATATGTGTGTGTCTGTTTGTCTGTGTGAGTGTCTGAAAATGGCTCTAAATATAAATGAAATGCTTAAAAGCATTGTCTATTTCTACAAAGTAGGTTAATAATTTGGACTTTGGACTTAATAATCTTAGGATGAAGAGGTTTGACTGACAAATGTATTACTTGAAAATTTAGCATTATGTTTTAGAAAGGATTTTGTTTTGTTTAAAGTAAACATGATAAAATAAATGTCTGTAACTATGAAGATGCCTTGCCAAACATTCTTTTTTCCACATATAGCTCCAGGGTGCTTAGCATGTTCAGTTATAGCCTATTATATTATAAATATGTACTATAGTAGACCTTCTATGCCCTTATGGTCCTCTGGATGGTATTCAAAAGCCTATTTCTGAATATTCCAACATCATAAATGAAAGCTGTATATTGGTTCATTAAATATCAAGTGTCAATGCAATAAAACAACTCTGAATGTTGTATACTAAACTAGAATAACAAAACAAAATCATTCAGCCAGAAACCTTTACAGCTTTTTCAGATGTTCAGAAATATATCTGTTCTTCAAGCTATTTTGTTCTCTTGTCCAAGGTTAAAAGACATTGTGTTCTAATGAAGAAGGCAATGATCAACTAATATGATATATTTAGACCTTTGTTAAATACAATCTGTTCATTCAAGTTCCTCTGTTTTCAAATGAGCTTACAAGAAAGGAGAATAAAAATGAAGTAAAGTCACCACCCTCTTCATCAAAACCACCCCATCAACATAACAACAAAATCCCTGACTACTGATTCATTTCTAGGGATAAATCAAAGGTCTGTTTATGGCTTCTCCTAACCTGACCCTTTAGCATTGGAGCAATAAATAGTTCTTACATTATGCATAGTTACTTTTCTATTGTGGCCTGTCTTTAAATTTGTAGAGGAGAAAAAGAGTCAAAGATTGGAGGTGCATTCAAGAGTACTGGCATTGATTGCTATAATGTAATGGAGAAGGTAGTTGGTGTACTGCACCAATGACATCATCATCTATCATGGACATCTTCCACAAATAATATTTTTAAATGCTGTAATTTGTGTACAAAAATGCATTATTGTACCTTATGATTCTTGACACTTGACGAATGCATCTTTTCTTTTATGTGCACTGAGAGCATTTGCACCAAGACAAATTCCTTGTGTGTCCAATCATTCTTGGTCAAAAAAGAATTCTATTCTATTCTATTCTATTCTATTCTATTCTATTCTATTCTATTCTATTCTAATAACCAAAAAGCAGTCGAAAGCGTTTTCTAAAAATGATTGTCCTTGTAGGCTACATTATGGCTAAGCTTGACTGAAATCCCTCAACTCCCAGCTACTCAACTCACCACAAAAACCTCATTCCTTTTAGTCTACTCACAAAGAGTAGCCATCCAGAAGAAAATCTCACGATCTCTCCTTTTTCTGAAGAAATTTTGCAACAAAAAAACCCACCAATCTTCATTGCAATACATCCCTGTTCCTCCCAAAAGGGACATCTAGGTTTACCATGAATTCTCACTGTAAACTCCCCAAATACTGGTTATATTATTATATTTGTATTATGTTCACACCCCTTGTCAAAATATCACTAAACCATATTATCACTAAATTGATACTGTGTACTATTTTATCAGTCAGCAAGTAGAATATAGTACAACCACTTGATATTTTTTTGGTCTGATCATTCTTTCTGAAACAATAACCATATTATTCTTAGTCTATACAAAATGACTTCTCTGTTCTACAGTTGAATAATTCTTCTCTGGTAAATAAATATGCATAGACACGAATAAAGACATAGCACTGTATGAATTTTGGAGACAGCTTACAAAATTTAAAATCTAGTTAATATCTATAACAGATATAAAATTAAATCAAAACTGGTATAGATATATCAAACCTAAATAATTACAAAACAGCAGTATTGGACATAACAAATGACTGCAAATCCAATAAAAACAGACTAGCCAAGCAGACATATTAAAATTAAATGTACTAGGCCCAATTAAAAGAGGAAATGCGAACAAACATCCTCTTTTGAGGACACAGATGGATACTGCAAAGGGGGAAGTTTCAGGGGTGGGATTCAAATTTTTTAACAACTGGTTCTGTGGGTGTGGCTAAGTTGGTGGGCCTGGCTTGGTGGTCATGTTATTGGTTAGGCATGGCCAACTCAATATCACTCACATTGAGGCACGCATCTCCTCGCTTGGCCTCTCATGACTGTGGGGAAGCTGCAACAATTGTGTGAAAAATGGTCATAAGTCACTTTTTTCAGTGCCATTGTAATTTTACATGGTCACTCCACACAAGCAAAGTATCAGCAAAGGAGGGGAAAAAAATTCCAGAGAAGTTCCAGAGACAGGAAGTCTAGTCCTGCCAAGAATGTAATAAGGGTTAACGGAGAGGCAGTTTCTGTAAGCAACACCAGAATGTTTCCTTCCTGCCTTCCTTCCAGGATTAGGTCAGAAATTTCTTCTAACAACTGGTTCTCCGAACTGCTTAGAATGTTAACAACCAGTTTTAGCGAATAGGTGCAACCTGGTAGATTCCCACCCCTGGGAGGTTTCACATTTCTTTTTGTCTTCTGATTATGCTGTGTACCCTATCCTAAGCCATAGAACGTAGGCTGATGTAAGCATTAGAGTGATTATAAATAAACAATTAAGTGTCATAGAAGATCTGTCTACTATCCTCAGTTCTTGGGTTTTTTTTTCCTGAATCAATGTATCCTTAGCCTTCCACTTTGCTTTGAGAAGTAGCTACCCCAGGCAGACATAACAATTCTTTCTAGCTTGGAAACTGCTGGTTTCTTTTCTTTCCACTTCATTCTTTATCATAAGAAATGTTTTTGTGCCGAAATTAAAGGTGGTTGAAAACTCAGGTACTGATAAAAAATGAGCTCATCCATTCCCACAGGTGACGTGTAAGAAATATTAAAATTTTAAAAAGATTCAGAGCCCCTGTTTTGGGAAGCATGATTACTTAAAAATCAAAATATCATCTCAAATGTTAAGCAATATAATTAGTTCCTACAGTTGAGCCTGGAAGGCAGGTTTTGGTGATTCTCAGTATCAACAGCTGCAGATGTGAAGGAATCCTATGTATTTGATAGTTGTAACTAAAGTAGATAGTAGGGTTTTTGAAAATTAAGTGTTTACCTCTAAGAGACAGAAAGAGATGGATGGCTAAAGTTTTAAAATCATAAGGGAGATTGGTCTACTGTCTTGTACAGTAGAACATAAAGAAATAATGAACAAAGCTGAGGGAAAATGTCACTATCCAACTTATCAAGAGACTCTCCACTAAAGAAGTCTTAGAAAGTATGAAGCACAATATATAAACATCACTCTGAAAAAAAAAACCTAGTTGAGAGGAAAATTGTTGAAAACTAAACAAAAAGAATTATTGTCAGGACCATAATGGCTACTGTATTTCACTTCCTCAGGGTTTTGAAAAAATATAATTTTTGAAAGAACACATAATCCATTTTAAAATTATGAAAATATTTATTATCTACATATCCATCTTTATCTGCCTGCCTGCCTGCCATCCTACCTACCGACCGATCAACCTATCTATCTATCACTCTCCATCCATCCATCTATCCATACTATCATATCTGTCTATCATCTAAATATTTACTATAGGCTGAATTTTTAAAACTGTTTAAAGTTGCTATTTGATTAATTCTATAATAGCCTATTAATTAAGAAATATGTCTCCTTTTTTAGAGAAGTGAATATACATAAACATAGACACATCGACACAAACACACATTTCTGCTAAACACAGAGACCCAGGAATAGATCAAAACTTTCAATAAAACATGATCCATGTGTTCAAGCTAGTCTTCTAGATATTTTTACCTGTTATTCTTTGGAAAGGCATTTGTCAGTTTTTGGCCATCCTTGACAAATTGGATAGTTTTATGAGTAATAAATCTGTCACAGTTACTCAAAAGGACTCAAGTTTTGTCAAAGCTTCCATATTTCATCAAATAAATAAAAAAACTGATCCAAAATTTGTTCCTAGGGGATATATCAATATGACAGAAAAAAGGTAAACACAGTATCTTCTATTGTTTTCATACATACTATACATACACTCTTAACATTTATCTTTAGTTTCAATATGACCCAATGAATTATTTTAAAATTAAGTGTAATAAAAGGCCTGTAAATGAACAATATTTTTTGTTGAAACAAATAAACAAAAAAGGAATTTTGTTGTTTCTCTCATATGCACAAACATACTTGGTCTGGATTTTTATTTTTATCACATAATTTGAGGTTGAAATAAGCAGTGTTGCTTTTGTTGTTGTTAAAATAGAATGTTCTTCTAAGGTTTGGAATCAATCCAATACCAAAAATTTTACAGAGAAGGTACACTGTGTGTGTGTGTTTGTGTGTGTGTGTGTATATGATCAAAATAGTGAGTTTCCCTCCAACAATATCAGTCAATTTTGCACAAATATTATCTGAATATAAGATAATTTATATTCTTTCTCTTTTATTACTACATTATATTGTTAATTCTATATTTTCTGCCATAACTCTGAATTTATATCCATTACTCGGTCTGCCTGCCTGCCTCCCTTCCTGCCTGTCTTCTACTATTTATTGTATGTCTCCTCAACTGGATGTATGTCAGGCCTATCCCAGCCTGGGCATTTATGAAATAAAGACCCTCGACTCCATTGGTAGTGAAAGGTATACTTTTACTAAAACCCAAGTGGTTACAGCATAAGCAAAGCCAGATATGAAGATTCCTGCATAAACCCAGTGATTTCTTTCCTTCTCCCAAGCCCTCCCCACCTTGATCATCCTGTTGGTGTCCAATAAGGTTCAAATTAGGTGTTTTTGTAACAGTCTTAAAGTTTGGCATCTCTTTGGTAGGTGTTTGCATTCTGTTCCATGAAAGTGTTCTTGGATCTTTCAACCATTGTCTCTGGATGGTACTTCTGGTTAGTGTCAGGCCGCCATCAAAGTGAAGCAGAGCCAAAGTGATGTGATGGTAGATCTGACAATATATTTCCGAGGTGTTCTTGTGTGAGCATGTTTGGGTATCTGAATCTGAGTCTCATAAGTTGTTCTTATCTGCAATAGAATTACAGTATGTGTCAAACATGTGCCTTTAGGTCTGTATATACTGTCCTTGCTGTGAGATTACAATATTATAGCTGTTTCATTTAGTCCCCAATTAATAATCCACAATATTACATCAGTAAAACCTAGTGGATAAGAAATTATCTTTGGCTGGCTGTAAATCCTCCCGAGGTTTCAAGTAAAATAACTATAAGAATTTAGGCAAAAAGCCAGTCTTCCAGATTATAAATCCTAGTTGAGAAAAGGGATAAATGAATCAGTCTATATCCAGTTTAAATGAGTTAAATCTATTTTAGAAAAGTTAGATGGATTGACTGAGGAGAATAATTTTGCTAACTTTTCACTTTTTACATGCTTCAAATCATTTCTTTTCTACTGAATTGGGGATGAAAAACATCCCTTCTAACATCTATCTATCTATCTATCTATCTATCTATCTATCTATCTATCTATCTATCTATCTATCTATCTATCTGAGTTCAATTCTGACCAACTCAGAGGTTGACTCAGCCTTCCATCCTTCCAAGGTCAGTAAAATTAGAACTCAGATTGTTGGGAGTGATATGCTGACTCTGTAAATCTCTCTGAAGCGGTAAAGCATTATGAAGCTGTATACAAGTCTAAGTGCTATTGCTATCTATATATCACCTAGTCTATATCTATCTTATTTATGTTCTATATTGATCATATCTCTCTGTTTTGTCTATCTTGGAACTTCCATTATGGAGACCTTGGATTTGGTATCAAACTGTGTTTCAACCAGACAGATGAGAAACAGTGTAGAGTGATGGTTAAAGTGCTGAAGTAGATTTGGGAATATTGGCATTCAAGTTCTCATTCAGATATGAAGCTAACCTGGTGACATTGGGCCAGAAGCAATCTCTCACAGGATTACATGACAAAAATTGGGCAGAAACAGAATATTCTGAACTTCTAGTTAAAGAAACAGCAGATACATAATACCTAAAAAATAAAGCATTTTAGATTAGATTTGACCTTTAGAATTTTCGATAGTTTTCATAGTCAATACATGTTTAGAAAACATAATTATTGAAATTCTCTTGTCTAATGCTTTGTATCTCCATGTAAAAAAGAAATGTTTTAAACAAGGGATGCCTTAAGTCGAGACCAATCCTTAAGAGGCAATATATTTGAAAGACGGAGATGAAACTGCATTCAACTTCTGTCACTTCTACATCTGACTTCTTATTTCAAATTAAATACAAAGACATAAATGCATTTTATCTGGCACTATATATATAGTAAATATCTCTTCTGAATTTGTTTTCATTAAAAACCAGCATTACTTATTTATTTATCAAACCTATAGAGCTCCCCATCTTATGGAAATGGACACTGAACAGCATACAAAATCCAATAAAACAAAAAAGGTAAGGCAATTGCTGCCTAAAACATTATAAATAATTATTAAAAACATTAACAAATATAAGAACAGAATTATTTATTATGTAACCAATATTGTACAATTCAACTAAAGTTATTTTCTAAGCTATAAGATTTCACTATTAATAATACATTAACTGGAATTGCTACCAGTGTGCCAGAAGAATTTCTCTCTCTTTTTTTTTTTTTTTTAGTAATGGATGTGAAAATATTTTTTTGAGAAAAGACAAAAGTCCAATGAAGTTTAACAAATTTTTAGCAGGTTTTTGCCCAAGTCTAGGGTTTTGAAGAATTTTAATGGAGACAAAATTCTGCATTCAAAAATGCAAAATCCTACAGATATTTGGACATTTAATTGCACAATTCAACCAATGTACTGTTAAAGAAAACAACTTAGGTAAGATTAGTAGTCCATGTATTGCCTCTGAAGAGTTGAAAAATTTTCTGGAGCAGATTAGAAGGTGAATAGATATTAAAGAGAAGAAAAACAAATGAAAAATATTAGAGCAGAAGTAAAATAATGTTAGATACAACCTATCTACTACCAATTTACCAAATAACAAGAAAGTAACTTTTATGTTGAAAGTCACAGGAGTGTTTGTGAAACATTGTACGTTTGTGTTCCTATTGTTAATCTGATGTGTCTCATTAAATCTTAGTAAAAAATTTAAAATACAAGTGTACATGGATTGTATCTGTAGCTCTTGTCTCAGCAAATTGTAGTGGTACAGGGAAAATGGCTTCCTCATATTATTGTTGTTTCAATTTTATTATTGAATAATTTCATTAATTTCCTGAGACTTGTATATTGTAGAGATAAGGAATCTAAACCAGATGGGCTTGATGTATCCTTTCAGGTGGATAAAGTCCTTTAATTGAAAAATTAGATATCAATGCAATGCATTTAACAGGATTACTGTATACATGTTTTGCCTTTGTTTAGAATGATTGGAATGCCTGCGATATCTCTTTGAGATGTCTGTTGATGATTAAATGTTTGTTGGAAATTAGGAATGTGTGTATGTACAGAGAGAGAAGAATAGAGAGGAAAAGTAATTAGTGGTTCAGAAAGTTCCATACAGTAGTTGCACAGTAGACAGAAACCCCTGTGTTAATCCAAAGGGTTTGACTCATTCATTTAAATACCAGACCAACAAAGTTTCAGTAAAGCTATTTTGAAAACATACCTGCAGTGGAAATCAGCATGAATGGAACACTTGACAAATAAGTTTATTAAAGAAATGAAAAGTTACAGGATTTATTTTGAAGAGAGCTAGCTGAAGGAGGAGAATAGCAGAAATTAAAATAGTCATTTCTCTTCCTTCAAATGAGCAGAACACAGTTTGACTCGGCAGGGATGGGTGATTAAGAGACTTGCTTTTCCAAAAGCAAGTGTGCTTATAAATAAGAGATCAAAGGCCTTAACCTTTAATAGGAATAAATGATAAAAAGGTAGATGGAGAAATATCTCCCCTACCTTCACATTTTATCATGTTATTTGAAACACTTCCTTCCCTGTGGTTTGAATGGCAATTGGCAGCCCCAGAATGAAACAAAAGCTTTTGTCTAGCCAGTTTATTTTAATTTGGATAATTGCTTGCAATTTGCCCCTTAACCATTAGCCTCATACCTTTCCTTTGAACCCACATTTGTTTCAGATGTTCAGGGTTTCAAAGGGACCAAATGCTAATGATGGAACAGGCAGTTTATATAAACAACCAATAGTTGGTAGCTGATTCACAGTGCCAAAAGGGGAAAGGAAAAAAAAAGTAAAATAACCAATTCCTGCTGAGGTTTTTTTCCCCTTTACTCTGCAGGTGCCATGCATCATTAATTCAATTATTTAATAGCTATTGGAAACCTTCAAATGTGTGACCTATAGTTTTTTTCCCCCTTGCCTCTCTTTATTCAAGAATACAGCCCTTTATACACAAGCCAGTGTGGTAGGACACAGTGATTAAGAAGCCAAACAGAGAACAATTTAACAAAGGATTTAAAGTAATGGTAATAAAACTGATTTTGTACTTCTCATATGTACATTTGATGCTTTAACCTGGTAAATAGGATTACATTTTTCAAAAAGTATACATGTTTGATAAGAATGGAAAACAACTGGCAGTTGCTTTCATAGCACAGAAAGTTGGAAGGCATAGCAGTAGGAGACATGGCAGTAGAAGGTGTATAACCAGTAACCAGTCTTGGTTGAACATCTGACTATTTATTAGTTTAGATGGGATTGGGGAAAAAAACCCTGGCTTATAGTCTAGTCACTTTCAGTGTGCAAGAGCATTTTAAGATTGTTGTACAAAGACTTTCCTTAGGCTGGGAGGCTCACATTGGAATCCTGATTTAACTATGGACTTCTCTGCATAATTTTAATACTTTCATTCTCTTAGCAGAAGCAAATCACAGACTGTTAGTCCCAAAGGTGCTTTTTCTTCAGCTCTGAAGAAACTTCTTGGATGAGAGGCGAAATGTCTTCAAAAAAAAACTAGAAAGTCCAGTTGCTTTTTGAAAAAGCATCTTTGGGATAACCATGACCGAGATGACTGAGGATCTCTACAGACCCAGAGTGGTAGATTAACATATAATGCGGCATCCTATGGAAACTACCTTAACTCCTGCACAAACTCTCCCCCACGGCTTCTCCAGGTATGCATTCCATCATACTCTGCCACGTATCCATAACATCAGCCCAAAAGCTGAAACTATTTTTATAAGAGTACTCTTCTCATATCATATATTTATGTCTATTATCTATAGGGATGCAGTGGTTCAGTGGCTAAGACACTGAGCTTATCGATCAGAAATGTCAGCAGTTTGGCAGTTCGAAACCCTAGCACCGCATCATGGAGTGAGCTCCCATTACTTGTCCCAGCTTCTGCC
The DNA here is from genome assembly GCA_004320025.1 of Laticauda laticaudata. Classification (NCBI taxonomy): domain Eukaryota; kingdom Metazoa; phylum Chordata; class Lepidosauria; order Squamata; family Elapidae; genus Laticauda; species Laticauda laticaudata. Next base: position 27,190 of record BHFT01070099.1, read on the forward strand.
AACCTAGCAGTTTGAAAGCATGTAAAAATGCAAGTAGAAAAATAGGGACCACTTTGGTGAGAAGATAACAATGTTCCGCGTGCCTTTGGCATTTAATCCTGCTGATCACATGACCACGGAGACATCTTTGGACAACACTGGCTCTTCTGCTTTGTCATGGAGATGAGCCCTGCCCCTTAGAGCCAGAAATGACTAGCACATATGTGTGAGGGGAACCTTTACCTTTATTAACTATCTACATATCTATCTATCTACAGTATCTACCTACCTATCTATCATCACTTGTTTTCTTTGGAAAAAAATATGTGCTTTATTTTTGCTCTTTGTATAAAAAGAAAAGAAAGTGTTTATATAGATCTAGATCTATAGTTTTATAAAGCTATTCACCAGAAAACTTCTAAAGTTTTCCTTTTTCTTTCCTTATATTGGTTTCTTTTTCATTTTCATTAATAAAGCAAATTTGTGATTGTTACACGTTGTTTGCTTAAGTTCATAGAAAAGGCTGCCTCTAAACATCCCCAAAGAATAATATGGGAAACAGGAAAAAGAAACTGTGAAGATCTGATAATTCATTTTTTTACTTTTATCTTTACTTTTACCTTTATAGGCAATGAATTCCTAAAGCCAAAGTTAGGCCAGTTTGGGATGCATGCAATTCAGTTTCACAAACAAAGTATTGGCAAAGTATTATCTCATACAATGAGAGACAATGTGATTATGGAGAAAGAAAAAGAGCATTAAATGTCTTGTAGGCTGCAATTTAATGCTAACTATGCTTAAATGTAATAAACATCTGACTTTATGACTGCAGAATTAAGGATATATTCCTGAGCCAAAAAGAAGAAAATATGAACTTTACCACGGATATTTTTGGTTGCCTGGGTATGACAGTCCCTAGAGCATTGAAGAGTGATATAAATGGCTTGATCTACTATTGAATATTCTCATTTATCTGGATGCCATATAGAAGACAAAATGATAGAATTCTTAGTATATTGTCTAACAAGCCACATCTACTAGGAAAGTCAAGAAAGAGAACAATGAGGGAAAAGAGAACAATGAGGGATTTATGCACTGGATAATTGAATGGCAAGGAAAATGAAAATATGTTGGAGGTTGGTTGCTTCAAGAGAATTGTGCTAATATTAATATCATAGTCTTCTTTCCTTCCTTTCTTCCTTATATACACCTAAGAAATACTTTTGAATTTTGCCCAGAAAACAATTTTGACTTCTCAGTAAAGCCACCTGAATTTCATCTTGACTCAAAGATTTAATTTTTCCAAGTATCAAACCAGGATGTGATTATGGAAATGATACATACAAATTATCATACCCCTAGATATACTCTTCCATGTAATTGCAACTTGGCTTCATACAAGCTTCAATCTCTGATATAATTGCTCCCTCAACAATCTTTTTGATTTTATGATTTCCAACTTTTCAGGAATTATTTTGACACATGATGGTTGAAAGTTATTTTAGGTTATTACCTGGCCACTGTTTCTTCTTCTCTTGTTCACATTTGAAACCTGGTGATTTAAAGCTATGAAATAAACTATTTTGACATATTCTTTCACTGGAAGATCTCTCTTACCAGTGCAAGTTCCCAAGAAACAGTTTTTATTTTTATTTGTATTCATTTATTTATGTCACAGCATTTTTATCCTCCAAGAACAGGGGTGTCAAACTGGCAGCCCACGGGCTGGATGTGTCACATGCAGGCCATGCCCACCCCAGCTCCATGAAGGAGAAAAAACATTGTGATACATCACATGACAGCAACATGGTGCGGAGAGTTTGACATCCATGTCCTAGAAAATCTGGCCATGTCCCCATTCTTTGGTGGGATGCAGTCCATTGAGCAATGGCAGAGGCAATGACATGTTCATGGAGATATTTATGAATGCCCCAAGAAGAAACAAGCAAAAAAATATTATTAAAATAGAAGGACTAGAATTATGGGAAATCATAGCTCTTAGGCACAGTGGAATGTAGAGACCTGTCCAAAGAAATACATCAAACTCTCAAACTTAATGTGCAAGTGGCTAATGTATAGTTCAATAAACTAAAGGGATCTAAAGAAAGATGACATGCCTTTTGATTAATGAAGTGCTGAGTGAAGAAGAAAATAAAGCTAGTGATACCATTGTTGACAAAGTTCCATTAAAAAATACAATCATACATCAAAGGATAGAGAGCTTTGGTAACCATTATTATATAGAAATGTCATATCTGGAAAAGGTGGAGGAAAAGGAGAGGTAATTACTTGCCTTGTGCTTGTGAATATAGGAAAACCCATACTTATAAATAAAAGCTGTGAAAGATGGCCTTTCCTATTCCTGAGGTAACTTGCAATGTAACAATAAAATCTACCTTACCTATTGGCTTTTTTTTGTCTATTGTGATTTTATTTTTAAAAAATCTATATGGCCCGGTATTGAATGAATGAAGGCATAACAAATTTGTGTTCCAGATCTTGATACAAATGGCAGTAGAGATCCACAAGGGTGGCTTATTCAATGGCTCCTGACTTACGGTGACAAAGGCAGTGATTATATGGGATTTTCTGTAATCTTCCTTCATGGCATTTCAATGTGCTGGCATCAGAATTCTTTGCGATTTTGTTATGCAGGCAAAGTTAGGCTACTTGGCTGGTTTATGACTGGTCATTTGGTTGCGTAAAATGGCAGCAAAAGTTAAACTGTGATCTATTTTTTATTTTATTTATTTATTCGTCAATCACTTACAAGAGAATAGGTATAAGAATAAACATGAGTAAGAATACAGGAAATAGGTAAGAATAAATGGGGACAATAGGACAGGGACAATAGGCATGGTGGTGCACTTATGCATGCCCCTTACAGACCTCCTAGAAATGGGGTGAGGTCAATAGTGGATAGTTTGAGATTAAAGGAGTGGGGGGTTAGAGGATGTAACAACAGAGTCAGGTAGTGCATTCCAGGCACTGACCACTCTGTTGCTGAAGTCATGTTGCTGAAACTGAGTTTGAAGCTATTTACATTGAGTTTGTATTTGTTGTGTGCTCTTGTGGTTGAAGCTGAAGTAGTCATTGACTGGTATGACATTGTAGCAGATAATTTTGTGTGAATCTCTGTCATCTGACATTTTTCCTGGCCAAATTATGCCAGTTTTAATTTATGCATAAGGGAATAAAGACTAATTAATGCATAAGTGAATAAAGAAGGTTCTCTTCCAATCTATTTTTTTCCATTTCAAAATAAGGACTCACTTATAGAAATATGCTTGCAGGAAATATAATAAGCCTTTATCAAAAGTCAAAAATGTCAGCGTATGTAGAAGCTTTCTTTTTAAATAATCCTACTTACATATGAAGAACATCACTAGGCATACATTGAGGCCCTTGAAGTATATTTTTAAAAAACTTGAAATTAATAGGTTCAGCATTTTAAAGATTGGATTATATTCTAGTTGTGCTCTCTGAAGTAGCAGCCAATGAAACTTTCCTGATAAAAATTTTGTTGCAAGAGGTCTCCTCCAAAATGGTCAAAGTTCTATATACTTGTTTCAAAACTAAATATATTTTTGTGCCATAATTTCTATGGGCATACTATACCCTTGGTAAAAGAAATTGATCCCAGGGTGTTTAAAATAGTGTGCTTGTTCTAGCCAGTGCTCATTTAAAGATCAATTTAGCATCCTTATCCTTTTAGTAAATATCCCATATTTTGGTTTTGTCATAATTAATCTCTGAACATTGGTTGTCATCATTGGAAGCAAGTATACACAACACTCTTCTTTAATCCTCTGCGCTTTGAGGGACAATTCTCTTTGCCTGTGCAAAGGAGGATACCAAGATTTTTTGCTGACTTTTTCTGGTGACTGATTGTACAAATTATCTACCAAGATATTTCCTGCCTACTTGGAATTTTCTTTGGTGAGGTGCCCTTCAACACTGCAGCACCATATTGTCATGGAGATAAGCAGAGTCAGACCTCCAATTAGGCTACCTTTCCAATGTCTCAGCATGTTCCTAATGAGAATGCTACAAAAGGATCCAGAGAAGGATCTTCAGACAATCAAGTCTTTTGCAAAAACTGCAGATCATAATCATTTTCCTGATAAAACTTTACAATTTTTTAAAAGACGGGCTTTCCCAGCAATAACATTTCATGTAAGGAGGTCAAAAGCAAGATCAATCTGCTTTCTAAAATTAAAATGGATTGCCCAGTTGGTTTTTTCCACCCCCCACCCCCCCAGGAAGCTGTCATTGGTGGCTACAAAACTTCTCTGATATGTCCTGAGGTATATATCTCCTTGCAGGATTGACATCCTTCTGTGATGAATGTACTGTATTTATAGAGGAATCAAGAATTAGGAGAGGCTTAGTGATTCATTTTCACAGATTAATGAAATATCAGCTGGTTAGCATTGGTCTTGGTTATTCAAGTCTTTAAATGTTATCAAGCTTGCTGAAAATTTGGCAAGACTTTAATACAGAGTGTTGAGAGCATCTTCGCATCAGGTATGATGAAAAAAATGTTTCAGTTTATTTGCTATATCAGAGAGATCATGAATCAGCATTACCTATGAAGAGTCAGTAAAGTTGGCATTATCAAGGACTTAAATGATGTTGTCAAGCGTTACTTTCCTATCTCCAGGAATCTGTGTAGGAGTTTCCTGAAGTTCAGGCTGAGCAGCTATTTTCTTGCTAGCTTTCTTGTTTTTCTAATTTATCTTGCTAACATTGTCTAAAGCCCATGTCACACTGCCCAACAGATGCAAAAAGGACATAGCAGATGAGCAAAATGTTCCATCCGTTGTTATCCGCTCTCAAAAGGGGCAAAAATTTGCATAACCGGAGTGGATAACACGGATGCGTGGAGGACGCAGGGTGGATGGCAAGCAGATGCGGATGGAAGCCCAGCGGATGGAAGTGGATGGAGCGGAATGGCACGTCGCTGGGCTTCCGGGGGCGCAGCAAAGCGGACGCGGAACGGAAAGAGCGGATGCAGAGCGGAAGCCTAGCGGATGAAGCGGATGAAGCGGATGC